>APFE030219537.1:86327-98726 GCA_000404065.3 Pinus taeda
TTATTATTATTATTATTATTTTATACAGGAGCATATAATATGTGCATTTAAAGATGGGTCGTTACATACACTCCCCCTTCAGAAAACTTCGTCCCGAAGTTAGAGTTTTTAGGTTTAAGGTTTTAATGGACATGTCTTTCCCTATCCAGGTTCCCAAGCTATTCTAAAATCATCCTATCCTTTCTAATCTCTTTTGCTCCCATCCTATCCGTCCTCTACTGGAGTATGCCATGGCATCAGTTTTACTGACCTAACCATTCATAAACTCTAAGGTGACAACGTCGGCTATACCGACCTGATTCCCAGTAGGCATCTGGCAGTCATCATCACACGTCTAGGGGAGCGTGACTCGCACAGTCCTCCCATGACTCCAGGGTTCAGAGGATAAACGGTGGGCAACACCTCCACCCCTCCCAGTAGAATCACCCTATCATAGAATCACTTGGAGCTTTAATTGTTCTAAGGTTCTGTCATCACGTGGTCATCCCGGTAATTGGATACTTGAATCTGCAATCATACACTCACTCATGCATTCGGAAAATGTGCATCAGCATATTCAAAATAACTCATGTATTATTCACATATGATACAACAGTATAACATATTTTTACCATTTTCTATGCATGTCTTTTGATTTCCATCTAAAATGTATTCACTTCCTGATTTCTATTCCATTGATCATATTGACATGTAAAAATAAAACAGATTTACAATATCTTAATTTCTATTAGAAGTAAAATCCCTTAACTGTCTTAACTTTCCTTTGACAACTATAATTTAATAAAATGATCCACATATATTGTTTTGGTATCCATGTACCAGTAGAAGTTAAACATATATTATGTCACAAAATTTCACGTTTATCTATAATCATTCAAAATGTTTCCGGGTCTCTGATTGCAATATATACTAAACATAGTTTAAAGTTCTTCAAAATTGACATAGTCTAGGGTATCTTTGACATATGTCCTCTGTATTTTCCCAAGTTACTGATCCAGGACTATACTTGTCCCATTGGACCTTAACTTGGTCCACCAGGCGGTTCTTGAGCTGTCGAACCCTACATTCCAGAATACGTAAAAGTTCGACCGATATGACTCCCTCGTCCGATACCTGCAATTCCTTCCATTGAAGGTTATGAGATAGATCAGCTATATAATGTCTTAATATAGAAACATGAAATACATTATGAATTCTATGCAGATGAAGTGGCAGGGCAAGACGATAGGCAACAAGTCCCACTCTTTCCACGACTTTAAATGGCCCAATAAATCGGGGTGATAACTTTTTCCCTTTCCCAAATCGAATAGTACTTTTATTTGGCTTGATGCGGATGAAAACCTGATCCCCTACTTCATACCTCCTATCAGTTTTGTGAGCATCAGCATAACTCTTCTGTCTATCCTGAGCTTCCTTTAATCGTTGTCTAATTTGTCTTACCTGCGCTTCCATTTCATGGATTAGTTCAGGTCCTATTATCACTCGATCTTCTAACCTGTCCCAACTTAACGGTGTTCTGCAAGGTCGGCCGTATAAAGCTTCAAATGGAGGCATCCCAATCGAGTTGTGGTAACTGTTGTTGTATGCGAATTCGACTAAGGGTAAATATTTTTCCTAGTGTAATTGTTGATCCATTACATACATTTGCAACATGTCTTCAAGTACTTGATTTACTCTTTCAGTTTGCCCATCAGTCTCAAGATGGTAAGCAGTACTTAAATTTAGCTGAGTACCTAAGGCTGTTTGCATGCAAGTCCAGAATCTAGAAGTGAATCGTGAATCTCTATCGGATATAATCTTTTTAGGTACTCCATGAAATCTGATAATTTCATTTATGAATACTCGGGCTACGTCAGCAACATCCTAAGTATCTCTCACGGGAATATAATGGGCGCTTTTTGTTAATTTATCCACCACTACCAAAATGGCATTGTGTCTTTGAGAAGTAAGAGGTAGTCCAGTGATAAAATCCATAGAAATGGTCTCCTATTTAGACATAGGAATGTCGTGGGGTTGTAAGAGGCCCACTGGGTGACAATGATCTGCTTTTACTTGCTGACATTCCAGACATTTTGCAACAAATTGAGTGATATCGTGCTTCATACCTGACCAAAAGAAGAGTTTCTTAGTGTCCGCATACATTTTCCCTACTCTAGGATGAGCACAATATACTGCTCTGTGGGCTTCCCCAAGAATGGTATCTCGAAGATCTTTATCATCAGGAATATACATTCTCCCATGGAATCGTAAGATTCCATCGTTTTCTAGTTCATATCCTTCAAATTTAGATTATTTTACCCTTTTACCTTCAAGACTTGCTCTCACTTTTTAAATACCAGCTGTCTTTTATAAGTTGATCCAGTACTCGTTGTCTTAAGTCTACTTTAATGGGTATGAGAGAAAATATCCGAGGTCTCCTACTTAAAGCATCGGCTACTACATTTTCTTTTCCTTTAATGTATGATATTCCGAAGTCATATTCACTTAGGAATTCA
The DNA here is from genome assembly GCA_000404065.3 of Pinus taeda. Lineage (NCBI taxonomy): Eukaryota > Viridiplantae > Streptophyta > Pinopsida > Pinales > Pinaceae > Pinus > Pinus taeda. The sequence goes on from APFE030219537.1 coordinate 88,823, forward strand.
CTCCATCGTCTTTTCCTGGCATTTAAGTCTCTTTGGGTGAACAAATATTGCAGACTTTGATGGTCGCTTTTAAGTGTAAAACTTCGTCCACTAGATAGTGTCTCCAAATCTTTAAAGCTAGTACTACAGCGGCTAATTCTAAATTGTGAATAGCATAGAGTTCTTCATGAGGTTTTAACTTTCTGGAAGCATATGCTATTACTCCTCTATCCTGCATCAACACTGCACCCAGTCCCTGTTTGGATGCATCAGTACATACTGTAAAATCTTTGTCCATGTCAGGGACTCTTAGTATCGGTGCACTGGTGAGTAGTCTTTTGAGTTCAGAGAATGCTTTTCTACATTCCTCGGTCCATTCATACTTAACACCTTTCCGCTGAAGGGTTGTAATTGACTTTGCGATTTTGGAGAACCCCTCCACAAATCTTCGGTAATAACCGGCTAAACCCATAAAGCTTCGTATCTCATGAGCATTTTTCGGTATTGGCCAATCCATGATCGCTTTTACTTTCTCACGATCTACCGAAATCCCTTCACCTGATATGATGTGTCCCAAATAATGAATCCTTTCTTGAAAGAATGAACACTTGGATAGTTTTCCATACAACTGGCGTTCTCTAAGACAGGACAATACTATCCGCAAATGATATTCATGCTCTTTCTTATTCTTGGAATAGATGAGTATATCATCTAAAAAGACTTGCACAAATTGATCAAGATATTTACAGAAAACGCTATTCATAAGATTCATGAATATTGTTGGTGCATTTGTTAATCCAAATGGTACCACGGTAAATTCATAATGTCCAAAACGTGTCCGAAATGCAGTTTTGGAAATATCATTTTCAGAAATCCTCAGCTAATGATAGCCTGATCGAAGGTCAATTTTTGAAAAGACAGCAGCTCCTTTCATTTGATCGAAAAGATCGTCGATTCGAGGCATAGGGTATTGATTCTTTACTGTAGCTCTATTCAAGTCTCGATAATCTATGCATAATCTTAAAGATCCATCTTTCTTCTTCACAAAAATTACAAGAGCGTCCCAAGGTGATGTGTTGGGCCGAATATGCCCTATATCAAGTAGTTCCTTCAATTGAATTTGCAGTTCCTAAAGTTCTGGAGCTGTCATTCTATAAGGTGTTTTAGAGATTGGTTGGGTACCTGGTTTTAATTCAATAGTGAGATCCAATTCTCTTACCGGTGGTAATCTAGGTAGTTTTTTTGGAAATACATCCGGGAATTCAGCTAACACTGGATATTGTCCTAGGGATGGCCCTTTTCCTTGGCTTACTTCTTGAATTACATAAGCCTGGCAACCTTTCCTTAAACAACGCTTCATCTGCATTACTGAAATGTAGCGTAAAGAGACTTCCCTCTTGATTCCTTGAATTTGGATTACTTCTCCTTCATCATTTATGCCTAGAATCATTTTCCCATAACAGTCTACCCAAGCTTGGTGAGCTTCTAGCCAATCCATACCTATGATAAGATCATATGTTCCTAATGCTGTGAAATAAACTTTCAGTTTAGTCAAACAGACCCCTAGGTCAATTTTGCATTGATCCACACTCAAGCCCACGGTTTGGAGTTCTCCTGAGGCAATTTCCACTTGATGGAAATCATTTTGTCTACGAGCTGCCAACCCACATTTGTTTAATGCATATGATGAAATGAAACTATCTGTGGCACCAATATCGACTAAAATTTTGAGTTTTATACCATTGATAGTACTTGAAGATTCCACTACAGTGGATTGATGTGCTGCTTGGTCGTGGTCAACCACTGCATGAATTCTATGATTACCTCGATTGTCTGATATCGGTTCCTTTCCAGTCCTATGCAATATATTCAACGAAGCTTCTAGATAGGCACATTAAAAGTGCGGTCCCCCACATCCCCAACAACTAAGTGGCGCTGATCCTCTTGAGTCAGGGCGTGAATTCCTAGAGAACGAGATTCGTCCTCTCATGTTGATTCCCCTCGAATTTCTTCCTCCACTAGCGGTCCCTCGAGATGCCCATGGACTGGTGTTTGATGATCCCGCGGCTATAGTGTTTACTGCCATGGGAGCTCTCGTCCCTATATTTCTTGGGGTAAACCTGTTACCATAAGGTGGCCTCGAGCTACCTCCTCTAAAGAAGTTCCGGGGAGTCTTTCCTGGAAATCCTGATTGGACAGGCTCTGTTGACCCCATATCCTTTTTGATTCCTAGGTGCACTTCTGCATAACGACCACATTCGACTGCCTCGGCTACTGATGATGGCTTCCACATGCTTACCAAGGCTCTGATGCGAGGATTTAACCCAAATATGAAGCGTTCAGCTTGACGTTCATCCGAGTCTAAGTAGTGAATGTATTTTACAAGCTCCATAAACCTTATCTCGTACTCTTCCACCATTTTATTTCCCTGAATTAATGTATGAAAGGCTCTGGCTTGCTGTTGTTGAAAGTATGGAGGTAAATACTTTGCGCGGAACCTTTCCTCAAATAGTTCCCAAGGGGCATTATCTGATGTAAGGTGTAGCTGCTTCTCCAAATTTCCCCACCAAATCAAGGCACTTTCCTTTAGTTGAAACACGGAAATTTTTGTTTTTGCCAACGAAGAATATTCTCTTAACCTAAAGCATCGGTTCATTCCTTCCAACCATGCTTCAGCGTGTTCACCTGCCCGACCTTCTGAGAATTCTAGGAGTCTGATTTTCTGAAGCTCCCTCGAAATGTCTTCTTTCGATCTTTTGGGCTCAAAATTCTTTGGTTCTGCTGAACTGGTAGCCAAATGTTGAGATTCCTCTTTGGTTTTAGCCTTAGTGGATTCTTTTAATGTCTCCAATAAGGCTTCCAAGGAGTTCATTATCACAGTCAACTCTGGTGCTGGGGCGATTGATGTTGATAATGGTCTTGGTGGTGACGATGGGGACGATGATGGCGACAGTGGCGGCATTAATGGTGGTGATGCTTCCCGGTCACGTCGTCGTCGCTCATACGTCCTTACCATTGTAATGGTTCCTGAACACATAATAAAATTTTATCAAAATTTTGAGATAGACAACCGAATTTAACGCATAATTTTCTTTTGCGACTTCAAATTCATAAACGGGTATAGTTTTGCTATTTTTACTCGCTAGGCGGATCTTACTGGTACCGAGGTCAAGGAAGGTGGTCTCGCGACCTCCTTGTCCTAATGCAGGGTATTCTATCCTGATATGAATAATGTTGCGGTGAATGGTCATTAGCTCCTAAAGGTAGATCATCTAAAAATTTATTACTAAATAACACCCACACAAAAAGTTAAATGTCTCGCTACAAGTACGTCGGTAACATACCCGCCATACCTCAATCTAGCTATTAAATTTAACGGAGGTCATACATATTTATATTCTGAATATATTACTTGGATATGGATTAAGTCTATAAAAGACGAGTTGTTTTGGTTCCATATTAGTTTGACTTTTAGCCGTAAAATTTACCATAGACATGTCATGATTAACATCTAGAAGGGATACAGTTCATCAGTATATCATAAAAGTAGATTGGGTTTAAACGGAGGAATAAATTAGGATAAAGGTGATTATGATTTCTAGAACCAGTTCTGTTTAAAAACGGCTCCGTCAAAGGATATAATTAGTACAATTTTGTTTTCTAAATGATGCTTTGGAAAGTGGTCTTTATAAATTGCACCTAATACTTTGATGGTTGATGCAAAATGCAAATTGACTGCAATAGGATTCATAGAAAATTTGTGCTATCATAAGTTCAGATTTCATAATATTGGGCAGAAAATTTTTAGCTGAAAATTTAATGATCATATGTAAAAGCACTTACATTGTTTTATCTGAAACTATTTTCAGCAAAAAAAGAAAAGAAAATTTATCTACAAAATATTTCCTTTAAAGAAGATCCATTTTCTACCTCTAAAGCTTGCACTTTGGATAGTAGCTACGACCTTCTATCTATATATTAGCTAATTAGGAGGAAATATTTCACCTAATAGCCAAAATAACACAGTTGTTTAACAATTGGAAAATAAACCGTATTGTTTGTCAACACATTTAATAGATGGAATTCATGACCTGGATGGAATGCCACTTGAAATAAGCATTAACAATGGCTAACATTATCATAAGAAAGGCTGCTCACGCATAGGAGGAAAAATCAGCACTTAGCAAACCCAGAAATCACATGTACACGTCAGCAAATAATTACAGTCTTCAGATCTGTTTGGAAATACACACACAGGAGAGATAAAACATGGAATATGAATATAGGAGTACACATTGTCACAAGGGTACCAGTTCAGCCAATTTGTGCCTTTCTACACAGAGAATCAATCCATTTCAGCAACTCGTTCCTGTAGTGGCTTATTAAATGGATATATCTCTGCTATTGCAATGCTCAAACTCGTCCAGTTCCAAAAGAAGATTCCGCTGGTAAAATTATAACTCCCAATTTCAGCCATAACGCATGGCAGAACCTACACAAACTCAACCTAGAATTGGAATCAGCATGAACTCTCTCGTCTTCATTTTCACCTAATATTGACACAGATGTATCTACTGAGTTTGCTGATTCAAGCTGATTTTGTTTCTGAAGCCACCTCCATCACCTTCCAAAGCAATCACTGTGAAAGCAATGAAAGCAGGACATCAGCTTCATGAAAGGCCTCAACCCACTTTCGGCATCCTCCATGACCAAAGGGGACAAGCAGAATGAACAATTTCCTTCTGGGTGATTCATATCAGAAAGCCTATCAATCGCTGCCTCACACAACGATACGAGCATGGGAGAAGCTGCAAGTTCCCTGGCATAATTTTGTATTTCCAAGAGCAAATAAGAATGTCAGCATTTGTCTAGACCTTTTGAATCTGTTAACTCTATCTCAGGAGGCTCCATTGGATACTGTGTGTTTGCCCTGATAACAAGAGAAGCTTCCACAAACTGTTGTGACAGATCTTCTGTAGTTCGAGGCTTTAGGCTTATTTTCAAATAAGGGGGCATTTCCTGTATGACGCTGCAATCTAAACCATAGACCGCCTTAATGGCTTCAATTTCTTGCAGGATTTCGTCTTCCATTGCTCTGAAGATCGCAGAAAGCTACCTGTCATTAAAATGAATGGCAAATATATATACCACAGATCGTGGTCAGTGTAACTTGAGTTCGAAGTTGTTTTCTCAATAAATGGTGTTTGCTCTAATAAAATATATATACTCAGAGCTCGCATGAAACCAAATACAAAAAGGTTTGGTTAGGGGCAGTAAACAAAACACAGACAAGTTTAAAATCCGAGGGTGAATAACATCCTGGACGGGCCACGTCAAAACAAAAATTTACGACCGTCGAATTGCCCAAAAGTTTTTTGGATTTTGGAGAATCTTACCCTATATAAAGGTGGATACTCCTATCATTTATATGGCAAAACAACTAGCTTCGGGATATCAGTCTTGATTGAGCAACAGATCAAACCTGAGTTAAAGAGCTATAGCTGTAATAAATTAGCCGACATCCATGCCCTTGGTGGTGATGAGAAACAGTACAAAAGGGCGGTATCAAATTTCCTCGTAAGTCAGTTCGATGTAAACATTGATATCTGCGCGTCTGAGTCCAGAGAAAAAAATATCGACAGTTTCTGCATATGGTCCTCTTCTTTAATATAAATTCGATTGATGGGCAGTAAAAAAAAATACATGGAAATATAGCCATACACGTAAAGACGGTCGTCCAGTTTTCCAAGTGGAAATTGTGGGTTACAACACATAATTGAATTTCACAGTTTTAGAAACAGAAATAACCAGAGGTTGGCTAATATGCAAAAGCTTGGAAACGAGTTTTAATGGGCCTGCCATGTCTCACAGGGTTCTAATTTTAATGAACATTATAAATTATATACCGACAAGGAGAATGAACAGGTTTACAAACATTGAGCTAATTTGCCTGCAACCTAAATTTAATCGATGGATGCTTACGCAAAGCTACAGGAATTAGAAGTTTCTAGGCCCTTTAAGATCCCGAGGGTTTGAACACTGGGCTCTGATACCATGTGTAAAGACCATAAACTGAAATAAGGTGATAAGCAGAACAGAAATACAGTAACCGTAAGGGATTTTGAACACCTACTTGAATTGTTGCCTGCTCCGATGTAGTTGATGACGCCGCGGTTATTCTGATCCAATTACCGGGAAACCAATTCCTCCCAGCCAATCCAGTAAGCTTCTCACAGAAGCTCACTGCCCCCGTGCCCAGAACCTCAGACCGAGTAAAGCTCTTCCAATGGTCAATCTTATTCCTCTGGTTTGTACTCCTGATTTCCTGCTCCTGGTGTTCTCCTGCCCTCCACTCTCGGTTTTCTCTCCCCCTGTTCTCAGCCCAATCTGCGGTTTTATAACTGGGTTTAGCGGTGGCCGCCCTGTACACCAGCAACTCCACCGCTTTCTCCCGCAGTGACAGCTTCCTCAAGGCGTGAGTCATCCTCCCGTACAGGCGTTTCTGCCTTACTTAGGGTTCAGTTTTTAATTTAAATGCGATGGTTTATATGTAACATTAAGGTATTATAAAGTTTAAACATTATATATGTGTTATTGTTATTATAACACTATTACATTTCATTATAACCATAAAACATATCCTGTATTACTTTATAATATTGATATGTACTTTATCATATCTGTTTGTCATTTTAACTTTATGATATTCATATATACTTTGTTTTATTTATAATTGTTTTTAATATATACTTTTGTTTTATTTATATTTGTTTTATATATAAAGTTTATTTATGTTTGTTTTAATATAACTTTAGAACTTTAGATTAATTAATTAATTATTGATACAATACTTAATCTTTATTCTATTTTATAAATATCATTTTTATTTTATTTATTATTATTTTTATTTTTTTTACAGGAGCATATAATATGTGCATTTAAAGATGGGTCGTTACAAATAGCCAAAGAATTAAGTAGATTTGCACAAATTTGAGGTGTCATGTGTGAGCATATGAATTATGTATTGCTTCCCATTAATGAAAAAGGTGCATAAATTTATTCAGCAAAGGAGAGATATTGGGTGTGAATATAAAAAGCAATGTCTCTCTCCTAATTATAATGAATTTCTATGATCAGGAACCCCATTAAAAGAGTAGATCTATTCAAGAAAGCTCTGTTTAGTTGTCAGTGTAGAACCCTGCCCGTAACTAGGAGGAAACCACAAAGAGATGGACCACTTAAGATATGAGAAACCTGCTATTTGAGCAGAGAATTTCCACTACCTTGATAATGAGTAAGAGAGATTTAAGGGGATAGATCGTGCCCACCCCTGACCTTAAGGAGATGACATTAACTGGCTAGGGAGATAAGTGCATAAAGAGAGGACAAGACAATATAAAACTAGTTCTACAATCTATTAGATGTATTGTATCGGCAACTAGAGATAGCATAAAGAATGAATAAAACACCTTAATACTTATAAAGAAAAAAATTAGAAAGAATCATGTGATGATAATTTTCAAACCAGAGTTGGTATTTCTTATACACAACTTACGGATGGGGCACTTTCCCCAAGGGGGGTTATGAGCCTATTTATACAAGTTCATCATTAGCCATGTTAAAAAATGAGAGTTGAGTATTTATTAAACACAACTTCTGGTTAGGGTACTTTCCCCAAGAGGGGTTATGAGTATATTTGTACAAGTTCAGCATTAGCCATGTTGAATTTCAGTACATGTTAAGCAAACTTGCAACTAAAGCCCTAGAGAGCAGTTAACTAGAGAACTCACAAAATTGCTAGTTAATATGCTAGATCTACAAATGCAGCTAATCGAAAATACAAACAACAAACAATAGAATCTAAAATACTCAAAATTGGAATGGATATATCACTCACACCCCTGCCTTTATTTTATAGATGAAGGTAGTTAGAAGAAAAATAAAATATAGCCCATCTCTGTGGGTAACCCATAGGAGGAAATTTTTCTCCACATTTGACAGCCAACCATCCTCCCCATGATTGTCAGCATATATTATGACAGAGTTGTCCACCCATTGTTGTAGTGAGATCTCTCCCCCATCTAGCATTCTTCATGAAGGAAGGTGGGTCATCTCTCGATAGGAGCTCTAACCATTATTGCAACCATGTGCTTTCATTTAATGTTATGAGCATATTGATATTGATCACAAGGCAAACTGGATGATTGACTGATCTCTATTGTATCCTTGTTCCCACACTTCGCTTGGGAGGCTAGTCTTGGACTCTAGTCCGATCAGACTTCCTTTAAGGCCTTAGGGTTTAGGAAGGCACTATTGGGGAGGCATTAATTGATGTAGCATGTCCACGGTAATTCATACTAATCATTTTCCATCTCTCCCAGTTATCCATCACCATTCGTCGGGTCATAGTTGCGAGGGAGCGCCCCCCCCCCCTCGAACCCGCTCCTAAATCGCGCTCCGGGCGGGAGCAGCTCCAAAGTGCCTCGGGAGCGCGCTCCCGAAATCGCTCCCGGAGGGGAGCAATTTTCGAGAGCGCACTCCCTTAAAAAAATTTGCGCTCCCTGCCATTTTCGAGAGAGCTGCGAGGAGCGGTCGCTCCGTCGCTCCTAGAGCGATTTTTTAAGCCCAGGAGTGATCGCTCCCGATCACTCCCGGGCATTAAAAAATCACTCTGGGAGCGTTTCGCACTGCACCGGGAGCGATTCGGGGGAAAAAAATCCGCGGACATGAAAAAATAAATAAATAAATAAATTGTTTTAAAAGCCCAATGGGCCTAAAAAATTTCATTATCACTTCATTGAGCAAGAGCAAGAGCAAAGAGCAAGAGCAAAGGAGCAAGGAGAAAGTGCTGAGGAGCGAGGAGCAAGTGCCGAGGAGCGAGGAGCAAGCCTGCAGAGGTAAGTAACTTAGTAATTTAGTTAGTCTAGTTAGTTTAATTTAGTTAGGTAGTAATTTAGTTAATTTAATTTAGTTTATTGAGTTTAAAAATCATGAATTTGAATTAAATTAATTAATCCCAATAAATTAAATTAATTTGCAGATTCTTGAATCAAAACCCTACAAACATCAAGCACCATGGACCTGGCTATATTTCTTGGCATTTTCCTTTTCCTGGTCCCTTTTATGGTTATTATGGTGCTGGAGAGTAGGAAATGGAGGGGCCAAACTGAAAAGAGGGATGAAGAAGCTGGAGAAAGTCGAATTGGTGAAAACTCCGGTGAGGAGGAGCTGGAGGAGGGTGAACATGACCCTTAAAAAACCAAACAAAACCAAACCCCATTGTGGAAATATGTTAACAGGGCTGAAACAGGGAGAGGGGGTGGAACCACTAAATTTCATTGCCCCCATTGCAACACTGATTACACAAGTTCATACACCCGTGCTAGAAGACACCTTTGCGGGAAAAGGCCATGGGATGGAGACGAACAAATAGGAATCAAAACTTGTACAGCGGTGTCAGCAGCAGATAGAGCCAAATACATAAGGGAAGAGGAGGAAGCCCAATACAAATCAAAAAAATCAAGGGGTTTCTTTGAACCAAGCTCACAATCACAAAGAACTCCTTCAGCATCCTCCCAAGGCAGTGGATATGGAGGCACAGGGTCATCATCTTTAAGGCGTAGAACCATATCAGATTTCCTTGATGAGGGGTGTAGGAATGATGTGGATTCAAAGGTTTACAGGTTTCTCTATGCATGTGGGATACCATTCAATGTTCTTCGCTCACCTTATTGGCACGAAATGGTTTCGTCCATAAATGATGCCCCTAAAGGATACAAGAGCCCTGGGCATGACAAGGCAAGAACCGTTGGCCTTGATAATGAAAAAGCAAAAATATCACATTCTTAAAATAGAATGACAAGTTCTTGGACTGAGCATGGGGTGTCCATTGTATCTGATGGATGGACAAATGTAAAAGGCAAGC
>APFE030219537.1:101088-138641 GCA_000404065.3 Pinus taeda
AAAATCGCTCCCGGATTCGCTCCCAAACCGGGAGCTTCTGAAAATGGTCGCTCTCGCTCCCGTTTTTGCTCCCGCTCCCGTTCCCAAGTAACATTGGTTGTAACATATAAAAGGCATTATTTTTATGTCTAGAAAAGCCATTTGTAACATCTAAGGCCAAGTCGACCCTACTAGAGGAAGTCAGTCTGGAAGAGGCCTAATTCGACCTCATGAGAAGCATATGTTGAAGAAAATGTAACTAGGTTCGGTCTTCATAATGACACAAGTCAATGATGTAAAATATTTTTGTAAAATATGAATCATGAATTTCATGATCAAATGTATTTGTCTATGTAGCTCTCATTATGAGCACTAGGTCATAAGATTGTGTCATTAACATTTACACATGAAATGTACAAATAAGACTCCAAGATCAAAGGCAAAGTCACGTGACAAATATCTCTCAAAGGCAAGATCAATGGGCTACTAAAGGATCCCTCTAAACTCATGCAATAAATGTATTTTTTCGGCATAAAATATATTTATAATTGAATGATCAAGTCAGCTGAAATTCGGTTAAGAGGCAGTTCACACCAGCTTGAAATGGAGGCCTCAAACACTATAAATAGCCCTCCTCCTCAAGCATTCGGATATCACTGTTTTGGGTCTGCTCTCCTATGCGAGAAAGTGCGAAATGAGGGTCTATGGTTATGCGAAGAAGGTTGAAGGAAGGATTTGCTTCCTATACGAAGGAACTTATCTACAGTGCGAGATAGGGGTCTACTCAAGCAGCCGCAAGCCGAGAAGTATGAGGAATGTCCAGCGAAGTTAGGGCATCATCATCACCTCAAAGAATAGTATTCGATCCTTAGTCTACTTGAAGGGTAGATACACTTGAAGTATAGAAACCTCTAGATCAAAGATCCAGCAAACTAATAGGGCCATGATTTTGTCACTCCTGCGAAGAGTCTGTTCCTTGTTAGGGCTGTAATGCAGTCCTAGTCTATCTCTGCAGTAAGGGTTGACTCCAGTCTTAGGAAGGTTTAGATATTGGTCTAGAAGGGAGCCACCACCATAGCGAAGTAAGAGAAGGAGTATAAGGTCAGCTGTTCACTTACATCTAGAGAACCTACAATAGTTTCAGGACTGCAATAAGGGTTTCCAGACAGTCACTTGAAGGGATCAAATTATCCTTGCGTTGAAGTGATCTTCTCAGCTAGCAAAGTACCTTTGGCAAGATAAATGTGGAGGAAGGAGACAAGGAGGGAAAGAAGCAAGATCTTTCATGGTTGGTAGTAGATCAGATTCTTGTTGCAGTAGGTGATTAGACAAAAATAAGAAGAGATACTTGCCTTTGATCTTGGACTCATTTGGTCTCAAGGGTCTTGTATTGGTCTTGGAAATTTTTTCAAGAGAAGAAACTATAAGAAGAATTACCATGGGTTTTCCTCTCAGGTTTGGAGAGGTTTTGCCCTGGCTGCTGCCTATATTTTGTGTTATTGTTCTTTTAATTATTATGCATGGTAGCTGGTTGATGAAGTTAATAATGACTAACATAAAAAAGTTCATGTTTTGAATTATCTAAAGATTGAAATCACTTCACAAGCAGTTATCAAATTAGAGAAAGCTTTAACAAATCAGCCCTTAGATTTCTCAATAGCATATATAGAAGGAACTTCAACCTCATTAGCACACATCACAAGGAAGTTCGATCTGCACCTAAACAAGAAGAAACCAAGAGAGAAGGACAAGAAAACAAGAATAAATCAAGAGCGAAGGACAAGAAAACATGAAGAAAGGCCAACCGAAGGAAGAAGATCTAAAATTTGACCTATTTCTGCCCGCACGTGTGAAAATTTTGTTGAAGAATGTAACTAGTTCCGGTCTTCATAATTGTATTTGAGTCAGATGTAATGTATTTGTCAAAAGAAAGAAAAATAAATTTTATTATAAAACAAATTGACTTATTAAAGCATGGGTTTCATGCTTGGGTCAATGGTTTATAGGTCAAAGCTTCCATTGTAGGCTTCTAGGGTTTATGTCAAGTGTCTTTGTCTATGTCATAATGGAATATACCCTTCTTGGGTTTCGTCTATCAAAAAGAAATTAATGTAAAATAGGTCTTTTAGTTCTCCTCCAAGTCGACCTCATCAAGGGAATTCAACCTCACACAAACACCATATAAAGGCAACAATTCGACTCATTTGGAACACACTCTCAACAAGTGCAATCTACAATTGTTGGAGGCAAAAAAAGATAGCGAAGTTGATGGAGAATTGAAGAAGCTAGAAACCAAATTGAGTTCTTGTTTAATCTATATCTCACACGTGCAAAGTTTCTGGATTGTAGCTGAAGTTGCTGGGGTCGAAATTCTGAAGTTGCCGGGGGTCGAAATTATGAAGTTGTTGGGGGTCTAAATTATGGAGTAGTTGGGGTCAAAATTTTGGTTTGTTGGGGTCGAAGAGACTACTGAAGTTTGTTGAATCATCTTGAAAGGCTGACTTGGTGGAGGAGGAGGGTCTTTTGGGTCTAAGATCTCTATCTCAATTTGATTTACTAGTGGACGAGTTTGACTGGATTTTCCCCTATAGAGGGGTTTTAGCCCTGGCTGAGTGCCTACATCTTGTGTCCCTTGTTGTGATCTTCATTGTTTGGCATTTGTCTTGATGAATGGAACATAATAAATTGAAAGAAGAACTAATAAGAATAAAAAAACAATCACAAAAAACTGTCAAAGTCTAAGAGAAATCTATCTAAAGATTCTAATCGATATGATGCCCTAGATTTCTCAAGAAATCTAGGGTTTTTGTGCGAGTTGCAAGACCGAGAGTTGCATACTTGAATTGAGTGCTTGAACTTTGATTGGAGCAAACTTTGAAGAGGCTGACCTTTGTTGACCTTGGAAAACTTTTGTCTTGTTTGGAAGAGATCTTATTGGAGGATTGACTTGGTGCTTGGAGGAGGTCGTGGTCTAGAGTTTTGGGTCTTGGATTTCTCTTTTGAATTGATTCTATAAAAAGAGAAGAAGTTCTTTTTGGGTTTTCCCCTTGGAGGGGTTTTGCCTTGGCTTGGAGCCTATATTTTTTGTCCATTGTCTTTTATGATCTTCATGGTCTATGGTCTTGATAATTGCTTGATGAAAAGAATTTAACAAAATAATAAGAAGCTAATATAAGTTCACAAGCTTTTATCAAGGATAAGGAGAATTATGAGGAAAAATATTTCGGCGTAAATCACATGATAGTACATTTGTCGACGCGTTTCGAACCAACAAGTGTGGTTCATCGTCAGGACAAGTTGAAGAATTAGATCATGGTTATATCTTAAATAGGGAGATCCTATTTACCAACGGTTAGGATTGACTGGAAAAACGGCTATAATAAATTGGACCGGGCTAACGGCTATAATTGACCCAGAAACGACTATATTTAATTAAAATAATATTATTATGTTGAAAAGTATTTAATTTTTTTTTTAATAAAATGAAATAAAATGAATAGATAAATAAATAAATAATTGTGACCAATATGATAGAAATTGCATTATTATTAATAGAATTATTTTTTAATCAGAATTTTAAACTTATGGCAAGGGTACCTCCTTAACATAAATTAATTAGTAAAACCCTAATATATTAGTGTGTAAGGTTTTAATAATTATATATTATAAGGTAAATTATATACCTTGTGCTAAGGAGAATTGTTTAAATAATTGCCCTACTTGATTCTCCAACATGGTATTAGAGCTAAGGTGAAGAAGAAGATAGCTTGAAGATCACTATTGTTAGCACAAGGAAAAGACTTTCATTAAGGATACTAAGAAGAACCATCATTTGCAGGAAGGACACAAGGAAAGACTAAGAAAAATTTAAGGAGGGACATATGAGAAGGATACAAGAAAGGCTACAAGTAAGAGGAATCAAAAGGAGCATCTTGAAGGAAGGAAGCATCAAGAATCCCAAGAACATCATCCACTCTTTGGAGCAGCTTGAAGACACTATTGTTGAAAGCATCTTAGAAGTCATCACTCTAGAGCATCTTTGAAGTCTCCTGAAAAGTCTTGAAAAGCATCAAAATAGTTGAAGGCATCATCAAAAGGGACACTTGTTTGACAAGTAAGTACCATATTACCCTCCATGTCTTAGTCAACAAATCAAATGACTTTATTTTGCAAGGAAAGCAACAAGCTTGTTGGATCAACAAACATCCTAGTTGTTGAGAAATGTAACTAGTATCGATCTTCATAATTGATTGTAATCCTTGTGTATTTGTTAAAAGAAAAGAAAAGAAAAAATATTGTAAAAGAATTTTTTTTTATAAGCTTGGTTTTCATGCTTTATTTATTTTGCTTCTAGGTCAAAGCACCCATTAAGTGCTTCTAGGGTTTGTGTCACGAGTCATTGTCCTCATCTTGTATTAGACACTTCTTAGGCTTATTATGTTAAAGAAAGAAAATTTCTTTCATGTAATTTGGTCATTTATGCCTCCTCCGCCAAGTCGGCCTGCCGTCTCTACAAGTTGGCCTCATTAAAGGGATTGGACCACCTTAAAGACTATATATAGAATTGCAATTCAACCTATTGTGGTATAAAAAAACAGAAGATTCGATTTGCAGTTCTAAGTGAAGGAAAAGGGTGCGAAGAGTCAAGAAAAGAATGAGAATCTATAGCGAAGGAAGAAGAAACATTTGTCAAGCAAAAAGTAGTTGAATTTATCGTTTGTTTTCCCACATGTGCGAAGAATATGTGTTGCATGAAGGGCCGAAAATTGCAGGTATGCAGAAGGGGCCGAAAATTTGATGCAAGAGCGCCGAAATTTGTGATTGAAGTAGTTTTGAAGAAAGTTGACTTTTGTTGACTTGAAGCAGATTTTTGTCATCTTGGAAGGACTTTGTTGGGAGGCTGACTTGGTGGATTGGAGGAGGTCTATGTCTTGGTCAAAGGGTCTTGGTTATCTCATTTGCTTTGGTTCCTGAAGAAGAGAAGATAATTTTTTGGGTTTTCCCCTAGGAGAGGGGTTTTGCCCTACATCCCGTGTCCTTGTTGTTTTGATCTTCATGCATTTATGTTTTGGTAGTTGCTTGATGATAAGAAGATAAAAGAAGATATAAAAATAAGATAATAAGAATACAAAGAAATGACAAGTAATTATCAAGACAAGAAAACCTTTTTGCCTTTTTGATTTTCTAACACTAGCATGGAAGAAGAAAATTGATTTAGTGTTCATAGAGAATGAAGTCATGGAATGTGTTCTTGGAGAAATTACTCAACCAGACAAAGAGAAGACTCAAGAATTAGCAGGATACAAGAAAGGGGAAGTGACGGCACAAAGGATTCTTATTGAATCCATAAAGGATCATCTCATTCCCTTCGTTACTGATTTGAGTACATCTAAAACAATCTATGATAAGTTGGTGAAATTGTACTCTATGAGTACATCAGGTCAAAAAATATCCTTGAGGAATCAACTATATAAAACAAAGATGTCAAAGAATGAAGACATGTCCACTTATCTTACGAAGATCTCACAATTGAGGGACCAGTTGCAAGGGCTTGGGGAAGTCATTTCTAATTCAGAGCTAACTACGTGTACTAAATGCTTTTCCACTTGAATGGAGCAATTTTACAACTAGTGTCTACTCAAGAAAAAAATACTACTCCCTTTGATGAACTATGGTTTCAATGTATCTTGGAAGAAACAAGGACAAGGGCAAAGGATGGCATTGAATCAAATGAAAAGTCTCAAGCCTTTGTTGTAAAATCCAACAAGAAGAAAGGGGAGTTTGGAAAGTCCAAAGGAAAACTAGATATATCCAAGATATGATGCTTTGGATGCAATGAGTAAGGACATTTTAAGATGGATTGTCCAATCAAGAGAAAACAATAAAAGGAAGGAAAGTGGTGGAGCTCACATAGCTGAAGAAAGGGAAGAACCCAAGAAGAAGCTGAAAGGTGAAGATCCCAAGGATCTATAGTATTGAAGGAAACTCCATCTCTATCAGGGTCATTTGCAGTTTATCTTTCTTTTATTAGAAAGTAGCAATTAGAGTAAGCATGCATCGTTGCATTCTCTAGAAATGTCATTGTTTTTATGAAGCATGGCATCACAGAAGGAAGCATATGATAGTAGAAGATTTAGAGTCTACATGATCAAATTGCTTTGGAAGAAGTCATCTAGCTGGCAAGAATGAAAAGATTGGTACCATCTTGCACATCATAGTTCATCCAAGTATTTTCTAATATAATGTCAGAGGGAGTCATCTTACAGAAAGGATTATCAAGATCCTCCAATAGGAATCATCATTTGAAGATTCATTAATATTTGGAAGAAGCATTATGACTCGACTATATTCCATTTAGTATGGAATTAATGATCTTGAAGGATGAAGGGATGATGATGGTCAAGTTGTAGTATGAAGGGTATAGTTGAAGTATCCCTCCTATTAAAGAGGGAAATTTATCTTCGATAAGGATGGAAGCAAGCTCATTCAAAGAAAGGATGGCTAGATGGTTATATGAAAGAAAAAGGTATGCATGTCTTTAGTAACTCTTCTCTAGAAGGTGGAATTCATGTCTATAAGAATCTTGCAGAAAGAGTTGGTCGTAAGAATGTGCTCGAAAGTCTTTCATGTGATTACTCGATGCTTGGAAAAAGAAGTTTGGTATGCTTTGGAAAGGCTAAAGATCAAGACTCTTCCATAATATAGCATGGCATAGACATGTTGATATTGTTTAAACATCAAATATGGTCTTTTGAAGAAAAGAAATCAAGTTGATAATAATTCCAAGGTAGAAGATTTTGCAGCTTGCTCCATGGGCACTTTGATTAAAATCATAAGCATGTAGAACAATTTTTGTACAATATGGAGATAGACCATGCCAAAGGGTGTGAATCTCAAAGGAAACAAGTAAGCAGAATCGGTATCTTGACGAAAGGCCATCATGTGGAGATAATTATGATATTGGTTATGTAGTTGGTATATAGTTTTGCTACCTAGAAGAATGTTGCAGAAATGCATAATGGTAGTTGATGCAAGTGTATCTGCAACTGTTTGTTTTGAACTCAATATATGCATTGAGTGGATAGTTTTAGTAATCCTTGGAGGATTATGTGCTCAAGATGTCTACATCATCTTGAGATTGAAAGGTAGCAACACAAAAGGATAACCTGATGTTTATGAAAATCACTTTCATTATTAGAGGGAGCTATGATTAGCTCTACTTCAATTGGCTCAATAAAATGCCTTTGTTGATGATGATTAGAGGAAAGTGGTATGAAAGGTTGATGACCTGAACCCTGTCACAGACTGAAGAAAGTTTGGCTCCATTAGAAAAGCTCAATATGATGAAAAGGAAAGGAGGAGCCATGCAACTACTTGAAGATCTCCATAAAGAACTAGTAGTTGATGTATTGATGACACACTAAAGAATATGTGTTTATGACTTCCCAATTGAAAGGAAGTAAGGAATCTCCTTTATGCTCGAGAGGGAGTAAGAAATCTCCTTAAATATTTAAGGAGCAAGGATCTATTCCCTGATCAAGAGGGAATGAGGATCTCCTCTTTGGTTGAGAGGGAGTGATGTTAGACATCATATTCTCCATGTGTCATGCACTAGACCAGGACTAATAGCCATAAGTCTAGTGAAGGCACTAGGAAGGAGAATGGAGGATTGGATAAGCATATGGGATTGGTACTCCTTGAGGATAGAAAATCCAAGGTAGGAAATTGTGGAATGACACTCTTTGAGGATTGGACAAGTATCCAAGACAAGAGTGGTTGAAGAGGACTGATATTCTTTGAGGATTGGAAATCCAAGAAAAGAATAGTCCTAAGAGGACATACCTAGTGAACATCCAGATGGGTTATGTGGCTTAAGAGGTAGTATTGTGTCTCATGTAAATCCTCCCAACATTATCCTTTGATATAAATAGAGCTTGTTAGTTAAAGCCCTTGCTATGTTTACAATGCTGGTTATGATATTGATGCTTAAATATGGCTTACCGATCCGACTCTTCTTATGAGAATATTTCAGTTTGAGAGAATCCTTGTCCCAGTTGTACAATTATGAATACATCCCTAGTTAAAAGGGAGTATTGGTTTTGGTTTTCAAAATTGTCATTGTACTCATGTCATTATGTATATCTTATGTAACAAGCAAAAGAAGAAAGAAAAAATATTATTTTCAAGAATGGGTTTCATGCTCTTTTTGTTTGGTCAATTACGTCAAGCATACATTTTATGCTTCTAGGGTTTGTCAAGTCAAAAGAATATCTGTCATAAGTCAGGAAAGTCATTATCATTTGTATAAGATCCATTTGGGCAAGTTGTAACATATGAAAGACATTATTTTTATGTCTAGAAAAGTCATTTGTAACCTCCAAGACCAAGTGAACTCTACCAGAGGAATTTGGCCTAGAAGAGGCCTAATTCGACCTCATGAGAAAGATATATATAGAAGGAACTTCGAGCTCGTTAGTACACATCACAAGGAAGTTCGATGTACACCTAAACAAGAAGAAATCAAGAGCAAAGGACAAGAAAACAAGAAGAAAGACCAAGCAAAGGAAGAAGATCTGAAATTTGACCTATTTTTTCCCACACGTGCGAAAATCTAAGGTTTTTGTGCGAGTTGCAAGTCAAAGTTGTAGACTTGAATTGAGGGCCAAAACTTTGATTGGAGTAGACTTTGAAAAGGTTGACCTTTGTTGACCTTGGCAAACTTTGTCTTGTTTGGAAGAGATCTTATTGGAGGGTTGACTTGTTGCTTGGAGGAGGTCTTGGTCTAGAGGTTTGTGTCTTGGATTTCTCATTTGAATCGATTCTATAAGAAGAGAAGAAGTTCTTTCTGGGTTTTCCCCTTAGAGGGGTTTTGCCTTGGCTTGGAGCCGATATTTTTTGTCCATTGTCTTTTATGATCTTCATGGTTTATGGTCTTGAATCTTGATAATTGTTTGATGAAAAGAATCTAACAAAATAATAAGAAGCTAATATAAGTTCACAAGCTTTTTATCTAGGATAAGGAGAATTGTTTAAGTCACTGCCCTATGTGATTCTCCATCAAATTTCTCCCCTCATAAAATGATAGCTAGGGTTTTACCCCTTACTTCATCCATGAATTTGATATCTCTATAGTTTAAATTCCGAAGACTCCATCACCCAAGTAGGGAAAGACATTGGGATCCTATTGATGATTAAAATTCTTACCTTTTGTCTCCTTTGTTATTTTTTTTTGGCCTTTCAAGGCAAGTCACTATGGCGAGGGCAAGGGCTGAATTTAACTAGGGCTTGAGTCACTGAAACATGGAGCTGGTTTGACATCTTTTCACTTTGATTGACCACACAAACTTAAAATATAGCTTTGTTCAGGCGGGAATTGTCTCATTAGGGCTGACGTCATCAACCCTAGGCAATTTAGTGCCCTATTAAACCATAGTTCTATAGAAGGCTTCAATTGAGGGTTCTTTGAAGGTTTATCGTCTCCTATTGTTGATCATACTTTAAAGTAAAGCTTTTCCTTATTCTTGTATGCATATATGCACTCTTCTTGAACCATATTTCGAAACTTGAGGCCTCAATTGCTTTTTTCAAGGCTTAGTTTATGGTATGTTGCTCGTTGACATAAATAATTTTGCCCTATTCCAATTAAGAAGTACCTTGCTTAAGCCGTCCACATACATCACCTTGAACCAAGATGTAGAACATCTTTTAGGTGGATATATATTGGGAAGCCTACTATGGTGAAATTCCACTAAAGAGCAGGAGGTGGAGTGCTAAGTTGACATTGGCAACCATCATTGTTGTATCTTAGTCTAGTTCTTGCCTTGTGAGGCCTCTTACAAGCCTTGCTAGATTTTGAGGCAACATTTATGGCGCTGTTGTAGGGGAGAATTTGAGCCAACCTCCTTGTTCTAATACTACCTCGAGAAGTATTTGCATTTTTTATGTCCATTTTACATCCCTCTTGGATATTTTCAAAACAGGTTTTTTGAGGTTTTCCCTAATACTGAAGTGAAACGGTTGGGCAAACTTGGGTAGTTATGCTACATGCATCTTATGACAGGAAATAAATAGCCTGCTCATTAGTTATCTAAGTTTGAGAAAAATATTCCGGACTGTAGATCACATTCCTGCACTATAATGACATTATAGCCTAAAAATAACTGTAATAAATATTTTGGCCATAGTAACTGAGCCTGTTGGATACAATAGCAAGGAATTGATCTTAATGGTATTTCTATGCATACATCATCATTTCAAGGAAAAACTATGCAAAATTTGTATTTGTGCAATAATTGAAGTTCAAGTCTAGCATTGAGCTGATTGATGGTAGCTTCTTTCTGAAGATATCTTGGGTATTTTGTGGGTGAATGATAAACCTTCATGTCTTGCAGCTTTTGGGAAAGGACTGTTATGATATCGATATTGCTTTGGATAACATGTTAGGTCGAGAATTTTGCGAGAAGGTCAATGAATATTTGTCAAATGCTGGAGAAAAAACTCAGGGAGTTGGTGTCATTCAATGGTATTAATTATTCTGCACAATGTGTTTAGCTTTATTTTTTTCCTTAATGAAACTGATTCTATTAATCATGAAATTTGTTTACCACTGGCTGTCTCTTCAGATACTGCAAAAAACTCATAGTACTATATTGGCTCTATTCTGTTCTAATAAGCTGTTGAAAAGCTAGTGCATGTTTTCAACAATTTATATTTTTTTTTGAAAATGCATCATATATTTCAGCATAAATTAATATAGATGTACGTCAAAGAGCCAAAAAGTGGTCGTACAGGATTCCCATTCCCACATAAGCAAGGAGAGCTAGTATGTACACGTTGGCTCCAACTTGAAAGCCACACTCATGGCTGAAATCTGTATAGCGAGATGTAATCTTCTCTTGGGTGAGCACATTATTAGCCTCTTTGAAGAAATTTGATAAAATTGAACGAGGCATAGATGCTTTCTGCATTTCCAGGTAGAAAAATCTCAGAGAGCCTATGAAAGTTAACTGGTTATTGCGAAAGGAATTAAAACACTGGTTACCTTTTTCAAATGGTAGATTCAGAGGTCATTTATTGGATTTTCCTGCCCTCGTCTTCTTGTTTTCAATTGTTCTCTTGAGTTTTCCTGGTTTTCCACCTGCATAATTTTCAAAAGATTCTAGACAAATTGGTATTGACTGCTCCCCACTTATCCTTTCCATATGGCTGAATCTTTTACAATCTATACATGAAAAAGGAGTATTAATGTGGAATGGAATCCCAACATAGGGATATGCCACTGTATCAAGATAGCTTGTAATATCACATGGATAGCAACCACAAGTCCAAGATGGACCATAAGGCTGTTCAATCAAAACCACTGACAATGTTAGTCCCAGAGTGAGGGAGAATGCTATCACTTCAATCTGGGGACTGACCCCCCAAAGTTAACTTCTGGATCAGCAAAGCTTTGGTGCGGATAATGCCTTATAAACCATCTCTGTCTCGCTATTGTTGTGGATATGAGATTATATACAGCACAAACACGTTCAATGATGATGTTAGCATACAATTTAAAAGTGGAGCATATGGAACGGAATCCCAACATAGGTATATACCAATGCAGCAAGATAGCTTGTAGCATAACATAGATAAAAACTGCAAGCCAAATATAAGCACTGAAATTGCTGATGTTGTTAGTATTGGAGTGAGGGAGGATGCTATT
Source organism: Pinus taeda (assembly GCA_000404065.3). Taxonomy (NCBI): domain Eukaryota; kingdom Viridiplantae; phylum Streptophyta; class Pinopsida; order Pinales; family Pinaceae; genus Pinus; species Pinus taeda. The sequence continues at coordinate 112,772 of APFE030219537.1, forward strand.
GCATCAACTAGGGGACATGCACCTGAAAGCCAAATTCTCTAGATTGGCAAGGCTTTTGGTGTGGGTAATTTAATATGAACCATTTTTGTATCACAATTGTCATGTATATGGGATTATTCACAACAGACACACACACACTTGGTTTAGAAGAGTACTATTATGGAGAGAAATCCCAATGTAGGGATATTCCATTGCAGAAATACAGCTTGTAACATGACATAGATAAGAACTGCAAGCTAAAGACAATCCACAAGGCATAACGCCAAAGCCACCATCAATGATAGTGTTGAAGTGAGGTAGGATGCTATCACATCAACCCAAAGACCTGCTTCCCAAAGTGAGTTTGCCTATTGGCAATGCTTTTGGTGCGGGTAATGCAATATAAATAATCTCCATTTCACAATCGTTATCTATGCGGAAGTATTCACAACAGATAGACCCAATGACAATATTAATGCACACACATCCTATTTAGAAGAGGATTATGTTGTGGAATGAAATTCCAATATGGGAATATGCCATTGTCGCAAGATAGCTTGTAACAAGACATAGATAACAACTACAAGCCAAAGATGACACATAAGACCAAACACTAAATTCGTTGGTGGTTTTAGTATCATAGTGAGGGAGGATGCTATCAGATCAACTTAAGGACTTGCACCCCAAAGCTAGCTTTCAGATCAACAAAGCCTTTGGCGTGAGTAATGCCTTATCAATCAATTCCATCCCAATTGTTATATATGTGAGGTTATTCACAACACATGCACCTAGTGATGATGTTAACACACACACTCAATTTAGAAGAGGAGTATTATTGTGGAACAAAATCCCAACACAGAGATATGCCACAATAGCAAGATATTGCAACATCTCATGGATAAGAGAAACAAGCCAATGATGACCTGCAAAGCATAACACTGAAACCAGTGATGTTCTGGTACCTTTTTTTCTATCAATTTTAGAAAATTAATACACCAGACTTTACTAGAAATAAACCTTTCATAACTTAATCAGAATAGAGACATGATTAACTGATATACTCAAATGACCAGTACATCCAACTCATGCAATTGATTGATCCAAAACCCTATCAACCTAATCACACCTCTAGCGAAGCCAGTTATGGAGCTAGCTGATTCAGAGTTATGCCTTAATGGTCTTAATTGAAAAATGACCAAATTCAAAAACAGGGGAAGAAGAGATACTACCTGTTATCTCTCAGACTCTCCCTCGAGGACAAATTCCTAACATCACTCAAGGGGGAAGTCTAAGGAAACTACCAAGTGGTCACTACTTGTCACTCAACGACTCAATCCACTCTTTAGGTTTGGAAAAATTCCAAAGCCACCTTAACTAGTCCTAGGTTTGTTGTAGGTGTTGGGAATCATGATTGCTGTTAGACCAAAACCCGCAGGTTTTAGTCAACGATCGCATTGCCAGAGATAAGGATCCATGAGAGGCGGTTAGTCCATGTCACGAAACACACGGGGAGTGTTGGTTTATCCAATGTCCAACAATCTCCCCCCCAACACGAGTTGGGTGTGTATCGAACTTGGGACATACGCTTTGATACCACATATTGGGAATCATGATTGCCTAGACCAAAACTTGCAGGTGTTAGTCAACGATCGCATCGCCAAAGGTAAGGATGCACGAGAGGTGGTTAATACATGTCACGAAACACACGGGGAGAATTGGTTTATCCAGTGTCCAACTGTAGGTATAGGGGTAAAAACACCTAGGATTAGTTTCTACCTAACTAGCTAATTCAAAAGATACTATTATGTGATCTCAAGGATGTTAAATTGTAGCAAGAAAAGTCTTCATTTGACTTGTGCCTTAGTCAAATGGAGAAATTCAAATTTCCACTTTAGCAGGATGACTTTAGTTGCGTTTAGCAGGAATGACATGGCCAAGTCACTCAGTTAAGTCAGTCAATTCGAGTTTGTGGGCAGCAAGTAGAGTTGTGCATGAGTTGATTGCCAAGCTCTAGCTATCTAGTGGAGTTATATGTAGTAAAACTCAGTTATCTGAGCTCTGGTCTAGAATAGAGTCAGTATGAGTTCAGTTGAGTAGTTGTAACTATTCTTAACTCACTGATCTCTTAGTTAATTAGTCAATTTACTAAAAATAGCCATAGTCATGCATGCAATTCGAATTGCCTAGTTGAATGGAGGGAAACAACATAATTGTATTTATTATTGTATATTAGTGAGTGTACAGTGTTTGGATGTAGCAGATGAGCTAATTTCCTCAGAATTGTGTGAGGAAATAGGAGTAAGTGCGAGTGCAGGCTCAATATTTTCCAGAGTCGACTCAGGAGGAGAAGATTAGTATTGCAGTGCAGATTGAGCTTCAAGGATTGAAGCTATTAATATAATAGATCATTTTTCTCATCTGATATAATACAAATAGAGGGGTCTTTCCCAGTTGGGTTCCCCAGTAAAAATATTGTGTTCATTGTGATTGAATGATTGCATGTGTTTCTATTGTATGTTTTCCTTTCACAGAATTTAGTAGAAGAAATTTGTGTCTATTGATTTCAGTTTGATTTCATTAGCAACTGCAAATTTCGAGTTATTTCTACATGGTATCAGAGCTATTGAAAACTGCATGAAAACCAGGTTCTTGATAAACTCTCAGAGAAATTTCAAATAGCAAATTTGTGGTGTAGGAATCATGTCAATTTATGGTTTGAGGACAGAGTTGTGAACAAAATAAGGACCAACACAGAGATCAATTTGTATAAGAAATCAAAGAAAAGAGGGTAGATCTAAAGAGCCCTAGATCTGGGCAATTTGAGGAACAAATTGCGAAAATAGGGCAGCGTTCTTTGGAGCTCTAGATCAGTGAAGGAGTAACTGTATGTGGGCAGATCTGAAAGCCCTAAGTAGAGTGATAGTAGCAGTTGATATGTCATAGGCATATGGCAGATTTGAAAAGCTAGGCACTGTTCACAAACGTAATTGTGAACAATGAATTTTGTATACAGTGTGCAGTAGCTTGAAGACCTCAAGTATATTACGCATGAAAGGAGCCATGCACTGTTAGGAGGCAGATTGATGGAGCCCTAATTCAGGGCACATCCAGAAGACCTTATGTGCAAACTTCTTAATGGAGCTAGAAGGCTGTTAGTGGGCAACTCAGTGAGCCAATGTCTAGTGACACAAAAAGGAGTTGTGATCATTGATATTGGCAGATTGTAGAGCCGGAGATGCACGATTTCGGAGGGAGCAACCTTGAGCAATAAGGCAGGTTGTGCACAAAGTAGAGAGGTGATGGACTCATAGAGCATTGTGGGAAAGAACAGGTCTTCAGATAAGGTTCTGTAGAGGAAAGCAGAAAAGTATTCTAGTTCAGAGGGAGCAACTGCATCAACAAAGAACTTGGTAGAGTTGAAGACAGACCTAGGTGGACAGGGTTCTTCCATGAATCCTTTTCTTGCTAAGGGGGAGTGTTAAATTGTAGCAAGAAAATGCTTCATTTGACTTGTGCCTTAGTCAAGTGGAGAAATTTGAATTTCCACTTCAGCATGATGACTTGAGTTTTAGTTAGCAGGAGTGACATGGCCAAGTCAGTCAGTTAAGTTAGTCAATTCGAGTTTGTGGGCAAGAAGTAGAGTTGTGCATGAGTTGATTGCTAAGATCTAGTTATCTAGCGGAGTTATATTTAGTGAAAGTCAGTTATTTGAGCTCTTGTCTAGAATAAAGTCAGTGTGAGTTCAGTTGTAACTGTTGTTAACTCACTAATCTCTCAGTTAACTAGTCAATTTACTAAAAATGTCCCTAGTCATGCATGCAATTCGAATTGCCTAGTTGAGTGGAGCGAAAAGGCATAATTGTATTTATTGTTGTATATTACTTAGTGTACAGTGTTTGGATGTAGCAGATAAACTAATTTCCTCAGAATTGTGCAAGGAAATAGGAGCGAGTGCAGGTAGAGCGAGTGTAGGTAGCATGAGTGCAGGCAGAGTGAGTGTAGGCTCAATGTTTTCTAGAGCCGACTCAGGAGGAGGAGATTAGTGTTGCAGTGCAGATTGAGCTTCAAGGATTGAAGCTATCATTGTAATATATATTTTTTCTCATCTGATATAATACAAACAGAGGAGAGGTTCTTCCCAGTTGTGTTCATTGTGATTGAATGATTGCATGTGTTTCTATTGCATGTTTTCCTTCCGCAGAATTTAGTAGAAGAAAACTCTCCAAAGGAAACTCTCCAGTGGTTGGAAAATTGACCCAAGTGGCTACTCTTCTATGTGTAGAATGTCCCAAAGATATTATAACATGTGAAGCAGTTGTGTGATATTCAATCAAGACAGTGCTGTGGAAATGCTTGCAGATTTGTCATTGGCAGTAAATGGAAGATTATTTACTCAATACTTGTGAAGCATGTGTGCAACCATATGTACCATTCAGTTTTGAGGTTATAACATAAAGGAGAAAGTGTGAGCATTCATTACTGACACATTAAATGCCATTCCACAAAATTTTTGCCCCAAATAGAGTAAAGCGAGTAATGGTTAAAAAATTAGGTCACATGCCATGACCGTGGAAACACAAATATGGAAAACTGAATGTTCAATGCACCACAATCATAGGAAAAAGAACTTGGCATAATCATTAGTTGTATTACTCAGGAATGTACCCTTCGATCAGAAATCAAAGGTCAATAATGCTTGTTCAATAGTCAATATTTGTATTGTGGAAACTAAGAAATATCCTGATTTTATAATGTATATGTCAGTTAAATTGTACCAGACTTAAGTTATGTCATGATATCTGCTATAAACCGTATGTAAATTAAGAAGTGTTGGTTCGTTTACAGTGCTCTAATATTCGGGTTATGATTCTGTGTGGAAAGGAAATATGGTGGCAGTTAGATACCCATAGTAAGCAAGACAGATTGCTTAGCAAACCAAATAGCTGTTGAATTTTGGTAGCTGCGGTATTCATAATTTATATTAGCCCATAAAACAAAAGAAAATGAATTTGGCTTCAAGTCGGTTCATAAAAGAGGGAAAATTTTGAATTTTAAATTTTGAAGTTGCCTCAAAACTTAAGTTGGCCCAGCCAAGAGACACCGATTTGGGCTCATCAGACCACTATATATTGCTAATCGGCTTCCTCACTTGAAGACCAATTTTGGATCACCTCAAGATCTTCTGATTTTTGTTCACACGTGCGAAGGAGAGAAGCAGATCGAAGTTTGACCAAGTCTGACCAGTGAAGTTTGACCATCCTTTGACTCACGTTGATCGACAGTTTGACTGAGTTTTCTGTGAGGCAGTTTGACAGCAATTGACTAGGGTTTTTGAGGTAGTTGCGTGAGGCTGAAATTTGACATATTTGACTTGAGTTTACCAGTTGTTACACGAGGCTGAAAATATCTCTGTTTGACCAGATTTGACCTGGGCTTGTTTGCTGATCAGTTTGACTTTATTTGACTGGAAAAACCAGATTGTATCTCTTGTTGAATTGGACAAATTCTCCAAGAAAAGGTTGCTGGGTTTTTCCCTAGCTAGGGTTTTCCTAGGGTAAAAATCTGTCTCGTGTGTTTGGCTGCCTCTTCATGATCCTACTACCATTACTGTTTTACGGTTGAGATTTTCTATGTATAATTGCTTAATGATGTATGTGAAATTAGATGAATTGGTTAAAGAATCATTGGAAAGTAATTATCAGATTAGGAAATCATGAAATATCAACATGGTATTATAGCCTGGGTTAAAGAGCAGCCATTAAAGAGACTTGCAGAAAACCAAGCTACTCGTTTGAAAAGGCTAAACGTTGAATGATAAGCTGCCAAGTTTGCATCTATGTTTGCCTAATATTTCTGCCCTGTGAGGGCCAAGCTTTGTTTGAATAGAACAAAGTCTGAACCAAGTTTAAAAGAGGGATGAAGCCCTAATCCAAACTTTGAAAGGAGGACTGATGTCCTTGTCTGAGCCCTGTTGACTTGAATTTGTTCATGCCCTAGATTTGTTTCTGTGTCCGAGCTCCAAGTTTAAATTTATTGACTTGACTTTTTACTCCGTTTATGCCCTAGATTAGGGCCAAATGTCCTCAACCCTAATTGCAGGAGGGCCGAAAGGCCTCAAGAATTTGGCAAACTAGGCTGCAGACTGAGAAGCCTCAAACCCTTGACGGTACAAAACTATGATGCCTCAGAAATGATGGACAAAAGTTGCAAATCATAATTCTTTGAAGAGGTTATTCTACTGCTCTTACCATTGTTTGAAGAGGAGAAGATTGGAGTATTGGTTATAAACATTGCTATATTTGAAGCATACCTTTTGAGGTCATTTGTCGAGGCAGAATGGACATTGGATACCCTTGTTTCAAGTGTCATGTACTGTTAGGGCATATTGATGATTGAATACAGACCCACTCCACTAGCTTCATGTTTTGAATTTGAAAACAAAAAAAATTCATGTTTTGCTGTTTATCACTATGCAATGCTGATCATGCAGAGGGTTTGAGTTCAGTTTCGTTGACATGGTAGTTGAAAGGGTATTCATAAGTGTACAATGAAGAAGAGGCTAAGTTCCTCATTAGTTTTTGGAGACTGAAATTTTCTTGTGAAGGCCAGTCATTTTTAGAACTGAGGATTGTCCTTATAAAGGACAAATTGTTGCTATTGCTACACTTGTTTTGAAGAAGCCAAGCTACTTACTTTTAAAGGGTCGAGAGCAATCATCTCTGTGAACAAATCCTATGAACAAAATTTTCAAATGACTCTAAAGGAAGTCTAGACCTTGCTCATGCCACTTGAAGATTATTCATCATTAAGAGGCATGGGGACTCTATGGTTTTGGACATTTACATATGGAAATAAAAGTTGCATATGACAAAGTCTGTTGGACTTACAAAAGGTGTTGATGAAAATTGGAAATTTAGGGTTTATAAACCCTAGAAGACGAGAATTATTGGCTAAGGAAGCCCTAGGGTTTGTGGATACAACCCTAGAGCTAGACCTAGATCGATGTTTTCACTGAAAGAAGAAGCCATAGCTCATGCAAGGAAGGAAGGGAAAGCAACATGATGATGATGAGGACAGGGATGATGACTTTGTAGATGGATTTCAATGATTTCTGCAAGAAGGCAAGGTTCAAGAGGGAGTTGACAATTCCCTACAAACCTCAAAACAAAATATAAGTACTCTATATCTCTCTCTTCCTTGATTATTATTGCTTTATTATTAGTTAGCCTCTTGTCTTTGTTTCTTTTGTTGGGTTATAAATTATAATCATTTCTTCCATGACCTCCTAGTGCGGGTTGTACTTAAGCATTGGGAAGAACGAAGCATAGCTTGTGACAAGAGGATTTTCCTAGAGTGATTTGTGTTTAAGAGGGAGAAATTGTACTGACATCTAGACCTGTGCTTGATGACTGGAAGAGCACCTAGTTCAAAGGGAGTAGGTAGGCCAACGAGTTTGAAGGATACCATGATGGAGGAAATTGTGTCGAAGAGAAGTCAGTGGTGACTTCCAAGTGGATCTACAAGATGAAGTATGTGGTAGATGGAAACAGAGAGAAGTACAAAGAAAGGTTTGTGAGGATTCTCCCAGAAAGTGAGATAGGACTATGAGGAGACATTTGCTCTAGTTGTTAGGTACACTTCTATTAGAACTGTTATTTTTGTTGCTTTTATTATGGGTTGGAAATTCCATTAGGTAGATGTGGAGACTGCTTTCCTCATTGGAGTAATTGACGTAGAAGAAGTGTAAATAGAGCTACCTTGGGGTTTTGAGGTACATGAAAGGGAATCTCATGTTTGCAAACTAAAGAAGGCTTTGTACGAATCGCAAGCATGGTATCCTCAGATTGATGATTATCCGATGAGTCTTGGTGGATCTTGTTATTATATGCCTTATTTCTGACGGAAGCAGGACTCACGTGATAAAGGAACGGACAATGGTAGGAGGATTTGATTTCTTGATAGAGGAAGCAGTCAAGCCTTGCTTCAATGTCAGAGTGAGTTGACCTTTGAGTTCAAGATGAAGGATCTTGATTAGATACATTACTTCTTGGGACTAGAAGTGTGGCAACAGCCGGGTGAGATCTTGCTTGATCAAAGGAAACATATTAGTATGATCCTTCAAAGATTTGGGTGATGGACAACCAGTCCATGTCCACTCCCATGGTAACCAATCTGAAGAAGCTGAGTGGCAGAGGGAGCAGCCAGGATTGCCACAATAGAATCTAGTTTAGTGTTAGAGGGAGCACCCAGTTAGGATAACCAGAAGGCAACTGTGATGATGGATCCAGTGAAGGAAGTCGATCGGTTTATGGTTGAGTAGAGGCATGCGACACATGTGTTGAGGTATCGACATGGTATAGTTGGATATGGATTGAGATATAATATAGTTGTAGGGATATACATATCCATATTGTGTAGAGAGTGCTGAATATAGGAAGAGCACATTGGGATGGTGATTTAGTTTGGATTCTGGGCTGGAAGCAAACATTTGTTGCACTTTGAAGTAGGACGAGTATATGGCAGCTAGTTTGGTGAGTTGTGAAGTAGTGTGGATTCAAAAATTGCTCGCAAAATTGCGTGATCAAATGCTGAAGACAAACGTGATGACAGTTGAAGCACATGGTACAAAAATCAGGGACAAGCTTGGAGTGGTTGAAAATGCTTCCCTTGGTTAAAGGGAGTGTTGGTGTTGTAGCATCAAGGGGTGGACATTCTCCCTAGGTCAGGATATTGAAAGGTCAAAGGTATTGACCAGGGGCCATGTAATGTGGCTAGGGAAAATGGCCCAGAGAGCATCAAGGCCCATAATGCTCCCTTGGTTAGAAGGTTTTGACCATATTGCTAATGGTTATTTGGCTAGTGGGTTGAGTGAGTGCCTTATAGTATCATGCAAGTGTTTTTCCACTCAATAGCATGTGACGACATGTGAGAATGGTAAATGGGCCCAAGGTTTCACCATAGGTCACAGGTGTTGACCAGGTTCTGGGTGATGACTTGGATAATTGGTGACCTAGGACTAGTTTTGACCCTTGATACCAAAAGGCCAAAAGGTATTTGGCCAGTGGGTGACTAGATCCATTTGCAAAGGGGATGTGTCTAGTGGGTGACTAGATCCTTTTGCATGATGTTGATGTAGGATTCTTTCCACGTGGTTTTGGTATAGAACTTGAGGTGGATGGATTCATTAACACAACTGAGCTCATTCAACCTTTTCTTGGGATGGAGAATTTTGAACAAGAAAACATTTGAAGAAGTCGAAGAGAATACCTCCCTAGCTAAGAGTGAGTGTTAAATTTTGGTAGTTGCGGTCTATGTTGCACGAAATGCCGAAATGTTTCAGCGTTTCCGATACGAATACTTTTAGGAAACATCACCTCCAAAAAATGAAAACGTTATTCGAAACGTCATATATATATATATATATATATATATATATATATATATAAGTGAATACCACATTATCTTGCAAGGAAAAAAGGGATAATACCCATAGATGACAATTTAGAAAGAAAAACAGGAGAGACAAGGGAAACATTAGTGGAGGTGATTGCTATTTTTCTGGAGTATTTGAGGGGGATTTTGTTGGTGTATTGGTAGGTAGTGTGTGAAAATTTAGAATTCTTACTGTAGCAAACTGATGTTACTTCTCCTACTTGTTAATCCATACAACTTATTTACTGTGTTCTACGGTAAATATCGAAGTAAATACTACTGCAACCTTCACTTAATTAAATATTGTGAGGAAACAAGACTGAGCAAGAAAGAAATACAACACAATAACACCATTATTTTTGGACAAATGTCCCTGGAAAAACCCAATGCAGGAAAACTGGTGCAACAGATTTGAGGGTTTATTATTATTAAGCAATAGCAAATTCTGAATACATCTGTGAATACATCAAGGGTTATTCAGTTACAGAGAGGAATATTGGCAAAAAGATTTGTGAGATTACCTCACACAATCACTGAAAAAAATCTCGGCTGATCCGGTCACCTAATGAGGTGCCTCTAGTAGGCCTTGCGCTGCCTCTGCGGAGTCCTCACACAATCCTTGCGTCAATCCCTCTAAGCACTGCGTCACCCAACCAACTGATCGATTTGCTGCCCGGAGTCACTGCTCTCAGCCTCCTGGTCTCACAACTTGACTCCCGACTTCTGAAACTGACTCTGCTGCAAAATTTCATACTCTCTCTCACCCTCTGCGCTGCCTATGCGTGGCCTTTTGTTAGCCTCTGCGTGAGAGCTACTGGATCACTATCTGCCTCTCTCTGCTGATGATTCTCCGACTGAGAAAATCTCTCTTTGGATGCTATCTCTACCCCTTAACTGCAAGAAATGTACTCAATCAGAATTTCCTCCTGAGAACTTCTCACTTCAGAAATTCGATCTCTTGATCTCTCTCGGTGTGTCTTCCAAATGACCCTCAAGCTTTCTTAAATAATCTTCTCGTTGACATTCAACGACCCATATTAAAAGCTAATCAATGGCTAAGATCATTTTAGCTTGATGCTTGTCTTCTTCTAGAAGTTATACCCAATTAGATTAATACCCATTAATATTTTTAATTTCCTAAGTTTAGACTTTTAGGGGCCCATTAAAAAATATTAATTATTTTAATAAAATTGTTTCTGGGTGGAATTTCCCAAAACGTTTTTTGGGTTCTTTGGAATACATGTGCCTAAGCTTCCTTGCAAAATTTAAGGCCTAGAGCACATCCAATGCTACCCCAAATCAACACTCCTGCTTAGCAAGGAATGTGCTCTAGCAATACACACTGCTGAATACTGCTCTAACTTTGAAGCATCGTCCTCTACGCTGCTAATGTCTGACATGCTATCCACCAACCGCTGCGCCACTGCATACTGCTCTGACTTTGAAGCATCGTCCTATACGCTGCTAATGTCTGACACGCTGTCCACCAACCACTACGCTACTGCTGCAACTATACTGCATCCGTATTACTGTCAACACTGCATCCGTACTACAACTACCTCTCAAGTGCTGCATCTGTGCTGCTACTAGCACTGCTGCTGCACTACAAACTGTTGCTGCTACTCCATCAACAACGGAAAAACATCCAAAGTTACTGAACTAATTGTGTTTAGTATGATACCACATGAATGCCGGAGCGTGACTACTGCTAGTCTTTGCGTTGACCCTCTGAATCTACTGCACTGCTGTTGACCTCTGCTCTGTGCCATCAGTCTTTGGAGGGTGTAGGGCCTTTTGGGGGTCGATTTTGGGAGGTTAAAACCAGACCAAACCATTTCTGGGTTTTGGTAGGTTTTGGTCAAGGAGCTTGAGGTTAATTTTGTAGCATCTTCTGAGCATCGAAGGTGGGGTTTCTAGTAGTTCCTTTCCAGCAGATAGTGCAAATTTTCTGGGCAACGTAGAGCATCATTGGAGCAGTTGTTATCAACATTTGGGCTTATTGTTTTATCACTTGGGCTTTGTCACGCTTGCCATTAAGGCAAGCCCAGGTGCACTTCTTCCATACTATTGTACTTGCTCCATCTGATTAATAAAATGGCTCAGCTGGTTCATACTTCTGGAGTTTTTATGAGTATTTACTGAATGTTTGAAATTTCTGGTGTTGTATTGGTTTTGCTTTTCATATCCCTGTTTATCCATGTTTGAAACATTACACTGGTATCAGAGCTCAGATCTTGGCCCAACAGTGGGGGACTTTCTTATGAGTGAGGAGGGCTGACAGAATATCACTTACAAGAGACAAAGGTACCGAAGCCGGGAGAAGGAGCTAGAGATTACTGTAGACGCAGAGGACCGTGGGAAGGTAGTTGTAACAGAAGACATGGGGGAGCTGAAGAGTAGAGAGGAGATTGCCTTTGACAACCTTTTGAAGGCTCTGAGCGATTTGGCAAAGGGGCAAAAGGAGATGTTAGATGAGATCAAAATGCAGAACTGGGAGTGAAGCACTCACCGAGAGTTTCTATTTGGAGAGATCTCGGGGGCCTCTCAACAATTTGATCATCTTTCACCCACTGTGCAACATCCATCCTCAAGAGGACCAACTCGAGCCATGCTACCATCTTTTTTACCTTCTACGCAAGGTGAACCAGGAGGAGTTGAGGATCAATCATCTATGGGCGAGCATTTTTAGGGAGTGGCAGTCCATGGGAGCAGACTTCAGAGAGACACTATCTTTCAGGGACTTTTGCCAGCTCAAACAAAATGAGAAGGGGAAGAGCTATGGAGCCCATGGTACGCAAAACTATGAGCTACAACGCACCATTGGGAAGATCTACTTTCCCACATACGATGGCACTACCAAGTGCACATCATGTGCTTGGGTGGAGAAGTTGGACACATATTTCCATCTCAACAAGATGACAGAGGTAGAGGCCATTAAAATGGCCACATTGCATTTGGAAGGGGAGGCACATGACTGGTGGTTTCATGGCTTGTCCACTCTAGGGCATGCCAACATAACCTCCTATGAGGACTTCACATGGAGGGTAGTGGAGCATTTTGATAGGAGGGATCAGGAGGCTCACTTCAGGGAGTTGACCCAACTCAGGCAAGTAGGACATCTTGAGCATTATATTTCAGAGTTCCTGAGGTTCTCAGTCATGGTGTTAGATTTTTCAGGTGCTAAAAGAGTATACACATTTGTGGAGGTGTTGACAGAGCCATTTCGGGGACTGGTGAAGTCATGCAGGCCCTCTACTCTACTAGAGGCAGTGACTTGTACGAGAGACTTGTAGGGGGCCATCCCCAAGACCCTGGCACCCTTTCCACCATGCACTCACTACTCTCAGAAGGGAATTGACACTAGAGCGGCCCCAACACAGAGAGCAGCCCAAGGGCGAGGATAGCTGGGCGATGAGACCAGGAGAGACCTCAGGAGGAGGAAGTTGTGTTTCACATGTCGGGAGCCATGGGCGCCAGACCATTGGTGTACAACTGGCAAGGCCCATTACATTGAGGTCTTCTCGGGCAACGATCGGGAGGATGAGGTAGAGTTGTAGCTTGGTGGGGGAGATAGCAAGGATCCAACAGAGAGGGGACCACCACCACTTCCACCACATGGGGGAGTCCTAGCTTCTTTGTGCGGGGTTCCCAAATTGTTGACCATGAGGATCAAAGGAACAATGCAGGGGCAGTGTGTCTCAGTTTTAGTAGACAATGGGGTCACCCACAATTTTATTGATGCTCAGATGGTCCAGAGGAGAGGTGTCACCACTGCAGAGGTTGAGGGGTTTTCAGTTCTAGTACCAGGAGACAAAACTATGTAGTGCACTCGATATGTTCCTGCTCTGACAGTAACCATGGGGAACCATTTGATGACATACCATTTCTTCGTGGTGGATGTACCAAACACCAATGTGGTGATGGGTGTCCAATGGTTGTATTCCCTTGGTCGAGTTACCATCGATTGGAGGAAACTAGAGATGGAGTTTATTGGGTTGGATGGTAAGTTAGTGGTTCTTTGGGGCATGCATTCATATCCTCCACAAACAGTTTCAACCCACAGGATGGAGGCCGATTTGAGGCATGGGGACATAGCATGGGCAGTAGAATTGAGGATTTTTGAGGCTGGGGGAAAGGCCAAGCCACCACATCTAGACATACAGGCGATACTGGACAGATATCGGGTAGTCTTTGGAGATATACCACGAGCGCAGCCACTTGACAGGGGGTTTGAGCACACCGTAGAGCTGGAGCCTGGTGTGCAGGCAGTCATTACTACACCATATAGGCATCACAAAGCCTATAAGGATGAGATCGAGAGGGCCATCAGGGAGCTATTGGCGTTGGGCCACATTAGACCGAGTTCTAGTCCATTCGCTGCTTCAGTCGTGCTAGTGAAGAAGAAGGATGGGACTCTATGCATGTGCATTGATTACAGGGCACTCAACAAGAAGACATTAAAGAACCAATATCCCATTCCGCGTATTGATGAGTTGATGGATGAGCTTAGAGGAGGCAAATACTTCTCTAAGATAGATTTGCGGTTTGGGTATCATCAGATTTAGGTGAGGGAGCAGGATATTTTGAAGACAACTTTCAAATGTCATTATGGGCATTTAGAGTTCTTGGTCATGCCTCAATTATGCATGAACCATGTGTTCAGGGGTCAACTGAGGAGATTTATACTAGTATTCTTTGATGATATCTTGATCTACAGTAGGACGTGGGAGGAGCACTTGAAACATCTAGAGATGATGTTGTGTATCTTGGAGGAGCTACAGTTCTATGCCAAGATGTCCAAGTGCGAGTTTGGGCTTACATAGATGCTCTACTTGGGGCACATCATAGGCACAGATGGGGTCAAGGTGCACGAGGAGAAGATGAGGGCTATTTGGATTGGCCAGAGCTTAGAGATGTGACGGTGCTGAGAGGATTCTTAGGCATCTGTACTTATTACCACAAGTTCGTTAAGGGCTTCTCACAGTTGGCAACACCCCTTATTGATTTGACTAAGAAGGGGATTTTGTATGGACAGATGGAGCTCAAGTAACATTCGATCGCCTCAAGGAGGTGATGAGTAGTTGCTCGGTATTAGCATTCTCGTATTTCACACGACCCTTCACATTGGAGTGCGATGCATCGCGTGAGGGGATCAGGGTAGTCTTGTCCCAAGGTGGGCACCCCATTGCTTTTGAGAGCTGGAAGCTCCTACCACATGAGAGGTTGTATTCCATTTACGACAAGGAGATTTTGGCCATAATGCATGCATTGGCCAAGTTTAGACAATACTTGGTGGGTAACCGGTTTCGGGTGAAGACAAATCACAATAGTCTTCGCCACTTCATGGGGCAACAGGGCCTCAATGATAGACAACAGAGATGGGTCAGCAAGGTGCAGGCCTACGATTTTGATATTGAGTATGTGCGGGGGAAGCACAATGTGGTGGCAGATGCACTATCTAGGAGACCATCAAGACTTTCACTCATGAGCATTTGCCATGATTGGAAGGCACAACTATTAGTAGAGTACTCCAAGGATTGTCGGGCATGCGAGATCTTGGAGGGAAGCTATGCAAATGAGCACTACAGTGTGATGGATGATGTTATATACTACAAAGGGCGCATATTCTTGGTTTCAGGTCACAGTTGAGAGCGCATCCTTCGTGTAGCTCATGGTTCCCCTTTCTCTGGGCACCCAGGGTTTAGGAAGTCCTATATGGCAGTGAGAGAGCACTTCACCTGGAAGGGCATTAAGGGGGATGTGTTGAGATATGTGCAGGAGTGTGAGGCTTGTCAGAGGAACAAGGGGGAGTTGACCCATCCAGCAGTATTGTTGCAACCTCTTCCCATTCTTGAGGGGAAATGGGAGAGTATCTCTATGGACTTCATCATTGGGCTTTCCTCGGTGCAGGGGAAGGATTGATTTTTGTGGTAGTTGACCGACTGACCAAGTTCACACATTTCTTTGCCATTTCGACACGGTATTCAACTTCACAGGTGGCAGAACTGTTCTTTAGGGAGGTCTTCCGTCTGCACGGACTCCCTAAGACTATAGTTAGTGACCGAGACAACTGATTCATGGGGGGATTTTGGCAGGTGCTTTTCATACTAGTTGGCACCTAGCTTACCCCGAGCACCAGTTACCATCCACAGACCGACGGCCAGACAGGGAGGGTGAACAAATGGCTAGAGGGTTATCTTAAGAACTATGTGATAGGGTAGCAAAAGGCTTGGATTCGATGGTTGCACTAGGGAGAGTATTGTTACAACACTACACATCATATGTCCATTGGTATGACTCCTTTCTGTGCTCTATATGGTTATGGTGCTTTATCTTTTGCTAACATTGTTTTTGGAGACAATCGGGCCCCAAAGGCCAAAGATTGGATCGTAGAGAGCCAATATATCCTCAAGTCTCTTAAGGATAGTTTGCAGACAACTCAGAATCAATAGAAGATGTATGTTGATAAGCATCGGGTGGAGAGGCATTTTGAGGGAGGGGACTTGGTGTACCTTCGATTGTAGCCATACTGGCAGTCCACTCTAAACAAAAGGTGGCCAAAAAGCTTCAACCACGATTTCTTTGGCCCTACAGGGTGATTAGGAGGGTTAGAGAGGTAGCTTATGAGTTGGAGCTACCACCGGGGAGTAAGATCCACAATATTTTCCATGTATCATGCCTCAAGAGGGTGTTGGGGCAACACTTTACAACAATTGTGGAGTTGCCTCCACTTGATGATGAGGGGCATCTAGGTTTGGAACTGGAAGCCATCTTGGAGACCAGGGAACGAAAGCTCAGAAGCAGGATAATTTGAGAGTACTTGGTGCGTTGGAAGAGCTTACCGGATGAGGATGCTACTTGGGAGGGCGAGCACATACTTGAGCATCCAACATTGAAGTTGCTTGGGGACAAGCAACATTTGGGATGGGAGGACTGTAATGGCCTTTCCTAAATTATTCTGGAATAGGATTAATCTCTACATTTTGGGGCCAATTTTGGAGGAGATGAGGCCCATTCGATTTTATTCGGAGGCTTAGACATTGAAGTAAGTTATTTTGGTTTTGTTAAGTAACATGTGGGGGCCACCCCCACTAGGAAAATACACACTCCCTTGTTCGAATTGCATGAGAGGGGAAGTCGATGGTTAAGTGAGGGACCCACGAAGGAGGGAAAATGGAGGGAAAAGTGCTCCACGAAATCTATAAAAGGAAGGAAAAACTCCTCATTTGAGCATCTTTGGCATATCAAAATTCGTCTTGGTTGCTCAAGCTGCTTAACGGGGTCACTTGTTCTTTAGCAAGAGTTCTTCTAGTGGAGAGCTCACCCTTTCTTTGGAGGACTTCGAGTGCCACCCTAGAGAGGATTCATCCACATTCTTTTGGAGGAGATTTTCAGTGCAGTTTCCAGCAGTGGTATTCAACATCTCCAAGTGGTGCGTATTTCTGGAGGACGCAATGGGAGAGTCCGAGTTGTGATTTTGACGTTCTTCAGAGGAGCATTGGCCGGGAGAAATTCCGGAAGGGAGGCTCTGTTGTTTTGCTGCCATTGGGTGAATTTTTGGGCTGGAGGAGAGAGCTACTATTCATTGGGGTTTTCACACTTCATGGGTCAGCGCAGAAGGAGGATATTGGACACACATGGGAGGTGGAGACTAAGCTATTGAGGCCGATCCTTGTCGGGAGAGACAAGGGAAACATTAGTGGAGGTGATTGCTAATTTACAGAGTATTTGAGGGGGATTTTATTGGCGTATTGGCAAGCAGTGTGCTTCAACAGTCTTGGAGGGCACAGGGCCTTTTGTGGGTCGATTTTTGGGAGGTTAGAACAAGACCAAACCATTTATGGGTTTTGCTGGATTTTGGTCGAGGAACTTGAGGTTAATTTTGCAGTATCTTTTGAGCACCAGAGGTGGGGTTTCTAGCAATTCCTTTCCTATAGACAAATGCAGATTTTCTTGGCAGCACAGAGCATCATTGGAGCAGTTGTTATCTGCATTTGGGCTTATTGTTTTATCACCTGGGCTTTGTCACACTTGCCATTGAGGCAAGCCCAAGTGCACTTCTTCCATACTATTGTACTTGCTCCATTTGATTAATAAAATGGCTCAACTGGTTCTTACTTCTGGAGTTTTTATGAGTATTTGTTGAATGTTTGAAATTTTTGGTGTTGTATTTGTTTTTGCTTTACATATCACTGTTTATCCAAGTTTGGAACTTTACACAGAGAAAGATGAATTGAAAAAGTGACATTTTAAGAACATCTTGGGGTTATTCAATTCCCTTTCCTTCAATAATTGGAGGTATACATCCACTAGATCAGTAGTAAGATGGAGGTAAGGTTTGAGGCATTCCAAGAGTCTTTCAGTGATATTTTTGTCAATGATGGTGTGTTCTACTAGCACCTTATTCCTTTATTTCTTGTTGAAAGCCAAATTAACTATAAATTCCTCCTCATCAGTGAGTGAATCAAATTTACCAAATTCATTTAGGGGAACATTTTGCATAGCTTCAAATGTTTCAAGGTCATCTTCATCATTATCATCATTATCATCTTCTTCATAGTCATCTTCACCATTATCATAATCCATAATTGACATAACCTCTTCTTGATCTTCGACGAAATGTATTGATTCTTCATCAATAATTTCTATAGGTTCATTCTTTTCCTCCCTGATTTCATCCTCAAATGTCATATATTTCTCTGCCAAAACACTTAGCTCAAACTTGTCCTCTTTGACATTAATGTCAACTTCTATTGTAGGTGCGAAATTTGGTGTTTTAAAATTCTCCAATGATTTTATAATAAAAATATCTCTCGTTTCTCGTAGCAATTCTATAATCTCACTTGATTCCTTGAAGCACGTGTCCCTGATTTCAGGACCTAGAGCGTATAATGGTAGCCCTAACATAGCTTTGGTGTAGCGGTTGAACGGCCAGAGGGTCGAACCGCTCTGATACCAATGAAGCAACAAACACTGTAGTTGTTTGTACTTGAAATGTAAAATACACAATGTATTTAAATAATATTTTTATTGATAAGATGATAAAACAAGGATGATTGAATGTTACAATGAGGGCCCCTCTTTTATATCTAGGTAGGTGTCCCTTCATGAATGGTCATGTCCTTAGAGACATGCCTCTTCATTACTAATTATTATTTAATTAACTATTATTATGATTATTATTTATTTATTTATATCTATATTATTTTTGTATAAATTATATTCATAACACCCAGGAAACCCCAACTCTGGGGAAAACCCGCAAACTGTGTGTTTCTCTATTAGCTTCAACAAAATAATCTTTAGATTTTTTTTTTTTTTTTGTTATAAGTTCGACTTTGGTGAGGTTACATCATGGTCATGACTAAGAATAACACCCGAATAGGGTGAGGAATTGTACCGGTGACTTAACATCTAGGAGTGCCTTAACAATGCACCTAATCATTGTTTATCCAAGACACCATGGACAATCTTTAGAAATTATTACAACAAGGGAGTACTTCCCTTTTAAAGCAAACACCCTCTAAACAACTCCCAAGCAAAATCAATTTACCATGCGCGCAATTCTGTTGTTGTACGACCACGTAGTATGACCTCTCTGCGCACCTGTACTTGCTTTATGACCGTGCAGTATGACCTTTTGCTGCGCACTTGTGCTGCTATACGACCACACTGTAGGTGGGCTGAGAGAGTTGTTTGGCCCTCTCTTTCTCTCCCTCTTAGTTGTTGATTTGCTTGTTGACTGCTAAAACCCTAACTTGTTCTTGCTAAGCTAACACACACACTATGCCAATCGAACCAGCCACTTCTGTGCCCTGTTTCCCCTTATAAGTCGAGCTAGAGCCACCATCACCTTCAATGGATGAGATTAAATCTTGATGAAGGGCTGAGATCTAATTACATGTTGACTTTAGATTTTCAAAATTTTCCTAAGTCCAACCTTAGGAAACAATTAATTAAATTAATAATCTGCTAAGTGGCTGTCTTGTGGGTCCCTCTGCTAGCCTTGGCACCTAGGCAAACATAACCATTACTGTTCTACTCCACTCAACAACAAGGCCTTATAAAAATTTGTGGCCAGGGCAATTGTCAGAAAATGAAGCTTTGTTACCAAATTTGACAACCAAATCTGGCTTACAAATTAAATATCCAAAATATTGGTGAAATAAAAGATATCCATTAGGATAATCTAATAATATATAAATGTACGAGTACAAATGATTTACAAATGAGGGTCCCATATATATACCTAGGCGGGAGTGCCCTTTCATTATGAGTCATGTCCTTTGATACACATCGTTTTATTATTACTAATTACACTTCTTAGCTATTATTATTTATTTATTGATATTGATATTTTTATATCTATTACATTTGAGCTAAAGTGCTTGGTTGCCCTAGTATATAAAGGGAAATGCTAGACTCATTTGGATCGTTGCACAACTTGAGATACATACATATCTTGGACTACTACTCTTTTCTCTAGTTTGCTATGGATCACTAGTTGAGCGGCTTTTTTTGGGGACTTCAATGGTGTGGATTGGATGACTATGGTGAAGCTTGGATGAATGCATGGTACATCTAGTAGGTTAGATTCTTTTCTCTTGGTCAATGTTTTATTGGATGAATGTAATCAAGTATTAAGCACATTAACATATCATTGCTTCATTGATTTGTATTAAAATTCAGTGTGGTTACAAGGTTAGTACCTTTACATATTCAACTTTTTCATTTGCTTTAGAATTTTTACATGTACAAAAAAAACCTGTCCTCTGCCTATAATTTCTATTAACAATAAAACTAAACTGATATCTTATATTAACCTTCCAAAAAATGTACGAGTACAAATGATATGATTTACAAATGAGGGTCCCATATATATACCTAGGCGGGAGTGCCCTTTCATTATGAGTCATGTCCTTTGATACACATCGTTTTATTATTACTAATTACACTTCTTAGCTATTATTATTTATTTATTGATATTGATATTTTTATATCTATTACATTTGAGCTAAAGTGCTTGGTTGCCCTAGTATATAAAGGGAAATGCTAGACTCATTTGGATCGTTGCACAACTTGAGATACATACATATCTTGGACTACTACTCTTTTCTCTAGTTTGCTATGGATCACTAGTTGAGCGGCTTTTTTTGGGGACTTCAATGGTGTGGATTGGATGATTATGGTGAAGCTTGGATGAATGCATGGTACATCTAGTAGGTTAGATTCTTTTCTCTTGGTCAATGTTTTATTGGATGAATGTAATCAAGTATTAAGCACATTAACATATCATTGCTTCATTGATTTGTATTAAAATTCAGTGTGGTTACAAGGTTAGTACCTTTACATATTCAACTTTTTCATTTGCTTTAGAATTTTTACATGTACAAAAAAAACCTGTCCTCTGCCTATAATTTCTATTAACAATAAAACTAAACTGATATCTTATATTAACCTTCCAAAAAACACCTAAATACAAAATATATTTGCAATACATAATTCGAGAGAGAACATTATAACTAGCCCAAGCTTAATAGTTCAGCTTCAGATTTATCCGTTGTTGGTGCTGCTCCTTCGCTCTGCTCCAGGTGTGCTTGAACAAGTGCATCTTGCTGTTCCTCCTCTGCCTTGAAGTCTGTAATATTCCTAATTAGCTATGGCTAATTCGAATATTCGATTTTGTCTAATTTTTGCCTTCTATAGTTATTTGTAAATAAAAAGTGAGGACATGGGAACATAACTCACTTTAGAATAAAAAGTCACTTCCCAGGTAGCACAACGTTGTGACTTAAAGGGGAGCCAAGGGGGGCCAAAGGGGGACGCAGAAATGGGGCCCACGCAGACACATGGAGGGACTGCACAGAAGGGAAAAGCACATGTGGCAAGAGGGGAATTACACAGGAGGAAGTGAGCCTAGGGATTGTGAGAGGCAGAGGCTATAAAATAGACAGGAGCCCCCTCATTTTGATTCATTCAGTTATGTGCATTTGGAGCTAGTCGTTCGACTTCTGAGCATGCTGGCTGTTTAGCTAGTCTGCAGCACTGTTTAGTGCATCGAGTGTCTGTGTTCAGAGATCTCACCCTTAGCCCCGGGGGACTTCGAGTGCCTGCTTGGGCAAGGTATTTCCTTTGGTGTTTCAGCAGTAGTTCATCAACATTCCAATAGTAGTTTTGGCGGCGTTTTGGAGGACTGCGCAGCATTGGCAGAGGGACGCAGTTCATTCTGGCCGCTGTTGGGGATTGGGGTTTGTAGGAGGTTTTATGTTGTATGAGTGAGCAAGGGACCAGCCCTTGCCCATTGTTGGATTTTGGCAGAGTTTTCAGGTGGAGTTCTAGGCAGAGTTTAGAGGGGTTTTCAGAGGCAGCGCAAAGCTTTGGAGGAACTGCACAAATCTCCAAGAGGGTTATTTTCGGGGGTCGGCCATTCTCGGAAAGCTTTCTGGGTTTTTCTGGGTTTCCTGAGTAGAGCCCGAATCCAGAGTTTAGCTTTTTCCAAGGAGGGGAGCAGCCCCAAATCATCATCTGTTTCCTAGCAACAGTAGTAGCATCCACGTAGAGAGGCCATTCTTGCCATTCTGAGAGTATTTCTTCGCTTGCCTAGTGCAAGTCGTGGTGCCATCTGTCTGATCACCTCTTGTACTCATTTTATTGCTCAGAATAATAAAATGGCTTAGCATTTTCTCGCTGCATTTCTTGTATCTGCTTATATTTCCAGTTTACATTATTATATGCTGTTCCACTTGGGGCCGACTTGATCAAGGAGGAGGTCGACTTGACATTCATTAAATTCAAATTTAATTTCTGTTTTTCCTTTTGATGAAAATACCGACCATGGCTACCAAAATTTCCAGCACTAGTTACTCTTGGACTAGCTCTCAATTAACTAGCTCGAGTTCCTCCTTGAATTGCTCTAGTTGTGATTGCAAGTTAACTAAGAACTAAACTTGTTCTCTCTCCAATCAGCACTGAAGTCTTAACTCATTCTAACTCAACTTGTCATTGCCACCTCATCTTATAGTCTAATTGAAGAGGAATCCAACAAATTGAAGCTTCAACACTACGCATGCAAACTTGATGACCATTCCAATAAATTGGAAATCAACTCATTGAAACTGAAGTCTATTGTTGATTTGGGGTAGCATCGAATGTGCTCTATCCCTGAAAATTGGTGGAGAGGCTAAAGCACATGAGAAATCCAAGACCCATAAATGGTTTGGGCAGATTCTACCTGGTTAAGGAGATATTAAAATAATTAATATTTTTAATGGAGTTCCTAAGTCTAAACTTAGGAAAAATAAAATATTAATGGGTATTAATATAAAATTGGGTTAGAAGGTTCTAAATGACATGGATCAAGCCAAATCTAATCTTAGCTGTTGATTAAAGATGTAATCTCTGCCGTTGAAAGACCAACAGGAAAAATATAAGAAGAGGCTTGAGGATCAATTGGAGAATGCATCAGATTGATCAATCATTTGATTTTCTAGAGCGGGGTTTGCTAAGAGAAATTGAATCAGTGATATGAGTTGCAATGAGGGGCAGTGAGTACGAGGTAGAGAGGCAGGGATAGTGCCGGAAGACCAGCGCAGAGGCAGAGAGGCAGACACAAAGCTAGAGGGAGCCACACAAAGGCTAGCAGGGACTGTGCAGAGGCCAGAAGGGCCTGCGTCATCCACGCAGACGCTGCAGGAGTGATGCAGAGAGCTAGAGAGGCTGCACAGAGGCTTAGAGGGTTGACGCAGAGGTCAAGAGGGCTGGCGTAGAGCGTCAGATTGTGTTGGAGAGGGTTTCGTGGGGCAGACTTTTAGAATATCTGCTTTCGAATAGAGAGGTATTACTGCCAAATTATTTTCTTTGTCGGGCAAGCTAGTTTGGCACCCAGTTGTACTCAAGAAAAGCTGCTTAATAATAAAACCCTTAGCATTATTGCACCGGTTTTCCAAAGTTGGGTTTTTCTAGGGAAGATTGTTCAAAAATAACGATGTCACTTGTGTGTTTGTCTATTTCTTTTAGCTGTTGATCTGTAGATGGTTGAGACTGTATTGTGTTTATTTCAGTGTTTATATGGTTAAATCATAGTTGCGGGGGAGCGCCCCCCCCCTTTCGAACCTGCTCCCGAATCACGCTCCGGGCAGGAGCGGCTCCGGAGCGCCTCGGGAGTGCGCTCCTGAAATCGTTCTCGGACAGGAGCGATTTTCGGGAGCGCGCTCCCTTAAAAAAATTTGCGCTCCCTGCCATTTTCGGGAGTGCATCGGGGAGCGGTCGCTTCGTCGCTCCCGAAGATTTTTTAATCCCGGGAGCGATCAGGGAGCGATCGCTCTTGATCGCTCCCGGGCATTAAAAAATCGCTTCGGGAGCGTTTCGCGCGGCGCCGGGAGCAGTTAGGCGGAAACAAATTCCGCGAACGTAAAAAAATTTATTATTATTATTATTTTATTTTTTTTAAAATTTGTTTTAAAAGCCCAAAGGGCATAAAAAATTTCATTATCAAAGTCATTGAGCAAGAGCTTGGAAAAGAGCAAGAGCAAAGGAGCAAGGAGCAAGTGCTGAGGAGCAAGGAGCGAGGAGCAAGCCTGCAGAGGTAAGTAACTTGGTAATTTAGTTAGTCTAGTTAGTTTAATTTAGTTAGGTAGTAATTTAGTTAATTTAATTTAGTTTATTGAGTTTAAAAATTATGAATTTGAATTAAATTAATAAATTAAATTAATTAATCCCAATAAATTAAATTAATTTGCAGATCCTTGAATCAAAACCCTACAAACATCAAACACCATGGACCTGGCTATATTTCTGGGCATTTTCCTCTTCCTGGTCCCTTTTATGGTTATTATGGTGCTAGAGAGTAGGAAACGGAGGGGCCAAACAGAAGAGGCGGACGAAGAAGCTGGAGAAAGTCGAATTGGTGAAAACCCCCGTGAGGAGGAGCTGGAGGAGGGTGAACATGACCCTCAAAAAACTAAACAAGACCAAACCCCATTGTGGAAATATGTTAACAGGGCTGAAACAGGGAGAGGGGGTGGAACCACTAAATTTCATTACCCCCATTGCAACACTGATTACACGGGTTCATACACCCGTGCTAGAAGACACCTCTGCGAGAAAAGGCCATGGGATGGAGACAAACAAATAGGAATCAAAACTTGTACAGCGGTGTCAACAGCGGATAGAGCCAAATACATAAGGGAAGAGGAGGAAGCCCAATACAAGTCAAAAAAATCAAGGGGTTTCTTTGAACCAAGCTCACAATCACAAAGAACTCCTTCAGCATCCTCCCAAGGCAGTGGATATGGAGGCTCAGGGTCATCATCTTTAAGGCGTAGAACCATATCAGATTCCTTGATGAGGGGTGTAGGAATGATGTGGATTCAAAGGTTTACAGGTTTCTCTATGCATGTGGGATACCATTCAACGTTCTTCGCTCACCTTATTGGCACGAAATGGTTTCGGCCATAAATGATGCCCCTAAAGGATACAAGAGCCCTGGGTATGACAAGGCAAGAACCGTTGGCCTTGATAATGAAAAAGCAAAAATATCACATTCTTTGAATAGAATGACAAGTGCTTGGACTGAGCATGGGGTGTCCATCGTATCTGATGGATGGACAAATGTAAAAGGCAAGCCATTGATAAGTGTTCTTGCTGTGTCTGTTAATGGTCCAATCTTTCTAACTGCACATGATTACTCAGACAAGTTCAAGACCGCCATCAACATTGCAGAAGCATTACTTGAAACAATTGACCGTATTGGGCCATACAATGTCATCCAAGTCATCACTGATAATGCTCCTAATTGTAAGGCAGCGGAAGCAATTATTGAGGATAAATACCCCAACATATTTTGGTCTGGATGTTTGGTTCACACATTGAACCTTCTGATGCATGATGTTGTCAAGAACAAAAATGTACAATACACAATGGATTGGTGATTTGTACAAAAAAGGAAAAAAAAAGATAAAATTTATTACAAATCATAGCAATACCCATGGCCTTCTCCGCAGTCACTCGAGATTGGAGTTGTTGAAGATTGCGAAGACGAGATTTGGTAGCTATTACCTCACCTTCAAGCGCCTTTTGAAGGTAAGAGAGTCAATGGCTAGCATGGTATCAAGTCCACATTGGCAGGGATTGAAGGAAAGGGCTACAAATGCAGCTGACAGGGAGGTTTTGAAATGGTGGAGGAGGCCGCTCTTGATGGTCAATTTTGGACAAGTGTGAGGCAAGTTTTGGATTTCACCAAGCCCATTTATCACATGATTCGGTTTGCAGATACAGACAAACTAGTGATTGGCAAGGTGTATGAGCAGATGGACACCATGTTGGGGCAAATAAAAGATGTTGTTCATAACAGAGATCCCAACTTGTACAAACTGATTCACGATTGTGTGTGAACGGTGGAATACACTTAATCTTCCACTACATTGCTTGGCGTATATCCTTACGCCAAAATACTACTCTA
>APFE030219553.1:0-17371 GCA_000404065.3 Pinus taeda
CTGAGGGCCAACCACAAGTCCGGTGGAGCCTTCGAGGCACGGGCCGAGGGCCCTTTTCTAATTAAATTTTTTTAATTTAATTTAATTTTTTTAAATTGTTTTTTTTCTATTATAAAATTTTAAAGAAGATTTTTATTTATGTTTATTATTTAAATTTTTATTGTTTTTTACTATTTTTGTAATTATAATTTTTTTTTTTTTAGTAAGACTAATTCTATTATCAAAGAAGAGAAATATTTACATAGAGACCGAAGTCAGTACACTGCTCTGATACGAAGCAGAGCTTTCAAGAAAAACAGGTAAGAAGACAAAGATCAAGACCCACACAGGGGACCGGGATGATACTCTTCTCGTACTTCATGGTAAACAAGACCATGAAAAAACACAAAAAAAAATCCACAACATAGTTTTCATAACAGACTTGCCTGGTGATTGCCGTAGCATAACAAAAAACAGATGCCAATGAGAGCACTCTAGCCATCTTGTGGTTCTTCCACAATACGACACCATCCCAATTCTGGCTCATCCATAGCTGGAGCAGCGTTCTGTTCAGATGGGTCGGGGTCGACTGGCAACATCTCCTCATCCTGAGTGCTGCAACCAGGAGCAATCGGAACTTGCTGAGGCACCAAACTAATTCCCAGCTGAATAGAAGGAGAGGGACCAGAGACTGCCCCCGAGCCTCCCGGTCGAGAGTCTGAGTCCTCCATCTGAGGAGTCTCATGGAAGACCATTGTAATGTGAGACGTTATCTAAGGCCGATGCAGGGAACTATTAAAAGAGAAAATTGCAGAGCCGGATGAGGATGGAGGCCCACGGTAGCGTCTGGAAGCATGAAGCCGCCCTCTCCCACTTCGAGTACACAGGTATCGCCCAGTAAACAATTCACTGGAGGGGGCAGGCGAATCCGAAGACGGGCTTGACGATGCGCGCCGGGGTTGACCACTTCGGCATCCCATTCGTTGTCGAAGTTGAGCCATCTTTGAGGGAGCGCTGGATAGGTGACGGACGGGCTGAGCAACTACAAGACGAGTAGAGCCACACAGACGTGGGGACCAGGGGGGAGCCTACTAATGCCTTTCACCAGCAGAAACAAATTGAGCACAGAGTGATACTTTCCAGAGTGAAAATGAGCGACCTTTGGATTGACAGGGCCAATCTCCCTCCACCCGGTATCAAAGACAAGACCTGAGACCAAATAATTAAACAATGGGACAGAGGCTATGAAAACTCTAGTCAGAGCCCCCCCATCTAAGCCAAAGGAAAGACCTGTGACCAGGTGATGACGAGCCAACACTAAAACCGCCAGATTGTGGTTAAAGACCCCACAGAAAAGAGAGAGGAACAGCAGGAGCTGCCCCAGAATGGCCGAGCTAAGCTTCAAAAAGGCTTTCCCCGATAAGTGCCAGGAGACTTCAGACAGAACCCAGGCAGAGTTGAGAGCAGAGGCGAGAGGAGGAGCCCAGTGAGACAGCTCAAAAGGCTTCACCTCCAACCCAGAACAGAGCCTTGCTTTAAACCTTCCAAACAAATCTCAAGAAACTCCTTCCATTACTACAGCATTGAAGATCACCATCATCTCTTGCAGATTAAAATGTGCGGAGGGAAAAGTCGTCACAGAGGACAGGAAGAATGAACCATGGCCACTTGAATGAGAGTTGTTATGACATGCCTTGCGCGCATGCCATACGATCTTCCACTTGCAAGTATTTAACGCTGCGTACTGGGTGGGCAGGTGTCGAGTTGCCTCGCCCCACCCCAGTCTTTTCACCTTGATTGCCGCCTCAGTCGCCCGCATCCGGGGAATTTTAATTTTATTGTTACTTTTTAATTGTTTTTTATTATTTTTTAATTTTAAAATCTTTATATGTTGTGCTGATTTTTTTAAGATGAATTTGTGTTTTAGCCTATTTTATTATTTTTATTTTTAATTGTTTTTGTTTATAGTTATTTCAAAAAAAATTTTTTTTTAAATAATTTTTTAATGTTTTTTAAAAATATATTTTTAAAAATTATTTGTTTATTTTTAACTTTACAATTTAAATAATTGTTTTAGTTTGCATTTAAATTTTTTTTGTTTATTTTAATATTTTTGAATTATCCTATTAGCTATTATTTATTGTTTTTTTAAATACATTTTTAATTTTTTGCATTTTTTTTAGTTTTTATTTTTGGTTTTAATTTTATTTTTTTATCCTTAATTTTCTTTTTTAAAACTCTCTCTCTCTATATATAATATATATATATAATTTTTTATTTTTGTCATGATGATGAATCATAATAAGTGGTTCGAAACGACTTTGTGAATTTCTCCCGGAAGATATTTTGTATATATATTTATATTTGATTTTTTTTGTCATTTTTTTAATCTTTTTAATTTTTTAATTTTTTTTTTTTTTTATGTTTTTAATATATATATATATATATATATAATATATATATATATATATATTAACTTTTAATTTTTTCAATCTTTAATTTTTATTTTGTTTTGTATTTTTCATTTTTATTTCTTTATCTATTTATTTATTATTATGTTTTGTTTTATTATTTTTACAGGGTCATGTTGGTAATTGACTAGCAACTCGACCCCATTATGTATCGTTTTGATAGTTGATTTTAAAATTCTCATTATAATGGATCAAGTCTGCCCCCACAATGTGTCAACTTCATGGTTTATTTTTAAAATTTTATTGTAGTAGGTCGAGTTCACTTACACTACATGTTAATTTGATGGTTGATTTTTAAATTTTCATTGCAATGTGTCAAGTTGTCTTAGGCTAAGATTTTAAAATAGTTAGCATTTAAATAAAGAAATTACTCTTGGTATAATGACTCACTCATTCATGTGTTCATTTTTAAAGTTTTTTTAGTCCTATAATTTTTCCATAATGTTATGGTTGAAATATATTGAAAACTTACTATTTTTTGTACTCGTGACATATGGTTTTAATTCTGTGGTTGAAAGATTGTCAAATTTTTAAGGCTTTTCTAAGTCAAGATATTTTATATTTAATGTTATGGTTGAAAACAATTATAAGTATTTTATCTTTAACATTATGGCTGAAAATTATTGGAATTTTAAGGTTTTTTAGAGACCTAATATTTTATCTTCAATGTCACGACTGGAAATTGTTGGAATTTTGAGGTTTTTTGGAGTCATGATATTTTATTTTTAATGTCATGCCTAAAAATTGTTGGAATTTTAAGGTTTCTCGGAGTCATGATATTTTATCTTTAACGACATTGCTAAAAAATGTTGAAAATTTACCCTGATTTTTTTAATAATAATAATAATAGTTATTCCGCCATCAACACTTTTCGTTTTCACGTTGTTTTTTGCACCAATTTTTTTCTTCTTTTATTAGATTTTATTGTCATTTTAAAAAAATGTTGCAAATTTACCACGAAAAAAAAGTGGTGATGCAACATCAACACTTTCTGTTTTCGGGTTGTTTTTTCATGTTTTTTTTGTTGCTTTTTGCTAGATTCCTTGTTTTGAGGTAATAGTTCTCGTTTGATTGGTAACTTTTTTATAAATGTCACAAAGTACAAACACCTTGTAATCGACGTCAACGAACATGGGACCACAAATGTCTGAGTGCACCAAGTCCAGTACTCACTTGGACATGATCTAGTTGTGAGGATACACAACCTTGGCCTACTTGCCAAGAACACACACTTTACACACTTCATATTGCTCCACTATGATCTCTAGAAAACTTATAACCATTCTTTGCAACATAGGGAGAGATTTGTGGTGTAGGTGTCCCATCTTCCTATGTCATATCTCACTCTCATTGCCACTATCATGTATGAGAGCCTTCACCTGTTGTCTTCTCGACATATGTAGACCCCTCTCCCTTCTTGCAATTACTTGCTTCTTGCTGGGATCAGTTCCTTTCATCCAAACATCTACTTCATATTCAATAAAAACAACCTCTAGTCATATGTCTTCTATAGATGAAAATGGAAGGAGATTCTTCTCCAAACCCGATACATATAATACTTCATTCACCTTCATGATACTACCTGAGTCCATCTGAAACTCAATTTCGTCGATGCCTTCTACCGCAAATTTGGCCTTATTACCAAGCTCCATATGTATATCCTTAGGACCCCTAGTCATATTGGTGAAGGCGTCTCGAGATCCCATCATGTGACAAGATGCTCCATTGTCCACAAACTAGACGCCTCTCGTGAAAGTTCCAGAAAGGAATAATACCAAGGTAATGTTTTTCTCATACTTTTCAGCCATCTCATCCATATGTGCATTGGTTGTCGTAGTGGTCTTTCCATTTCCCTTCTTCTTGTCTAGACACTAACTGGGAAAATGGACGAACTTGTGACATGTAAAGCACTTCAATTTTCTCACGCGCTTCTCCTTTTTATTCTATGAAGAACCTCCTCCACTTTGGTTTTGTTTGTCCTTCCCTTTTCCCTTTTTCTCTTGTGTAGCGAGAGCAAGGTCATATTTCTCCTTAGTACGATTTCGCTATCCAATATTCAGTGAGTTCTCCCATCTCCATTTGGATGAAATCATCCCACAAGCAGATTCAATAAAGAAGTTGTTTCTGAGAAAGGATTCCATCCAAAAAGGTGGTCCAATGCTTAACGCAACCCTTTAGAGAAAAATTTACCAACTCTATATCACTTAATTTTCCCCAACAGTTGCAATTATGTATCCCACTAGAATAGTACAAATGAAGAACATGTCTCCATTAGTTTTGGCCAATTTTGATGGTATGGTAATAGAGGCTCTTGATGTTTTATTTTTTAGTTTAAAATTTTGTCTTGTATCTATGGCTATTCAAATGATGCACAAAAACTCAAATTATTTCACACCACTCTCAAAGGCTCAACCTTGCACTAGTTTATCGAATTCAGAGGAAACACAATTTAGACATGGAAAGAAATGCATAGTACCTTCCTTATAAAATATCAAGAATATTCCAAAGACAAATATTTGAGAGGGGAAATGTTTCAAATGACCCAAAAAGAAGAAGAGAGCTTATCAAATTATCTTGAAAGGTTTTTATATAATATCCAATGATCCAAATAAAATAAATTAGATGCATAACCTTTAGAAATATCTTTTTGAGGGAAATTTTGAATGGTTTTATAAATTTACATAATTTAATGGGAGTTGGATATGATTTCCAAATAACCTTTAGGAGAATTAGTGAATTATGTATGACGTAGCTAGATATGACAAGGGACCTTGAGACACGTTTTTGAAAGTTACCAAATTTGCAACTAGTGGAGTAACTAAGGATGAATTGGGAAATCTATTACAGAAATTTAGGACTGACAATCTTGCTACTCTTAGTATATCTTTAAACACTTAAAATTTAAAAAAGAAACACGATGAAGAGAATGAAACCATTTGTATTTTTTTTCTAGATGTAGAAATAAACATCCACTTAAATAATTCCCTTTGGATAACATTGAAATTTTTTCCATTTGTGTAGGGGAACATTTCATGGAGCATTGTCCTTCTCTACCTATACTTAAGATAGTATATCAAGGAGGAAATGAATCCATAGATAAATTATGTGTTCATGTGCAAGAGAGACCATGGAAGCTTCAAGCACATGTATACCTTCAAACCTTACACCTCAATTTGCTCCATACTATTATGACCAACAAGATCCATCCTAATTTTGGAATCCCACAATGATTTGGCAAGCATGGCCTCAGTGACAAGTCCTAAATTATTCGTAGAAACAAGGATGGTGAGGGCTTAGCTATGGTAACATGCCTGCTTAACCTAAAAGACTACAACCTGAGCAATATCCACAACCATCATAACCTTCACAATTTCAATAACAATACCCTACACAATCATAATGAAAATAAGTTGCACCACCTCAACAATTATAGATTCAATCCTCTCAACCATCAAAAACCACTCAACTAAATTCTTAGCAGATCCCTAACCCAAATAATAAGGTGTTACAACATACTCTTAATGTTCAGTCTCAACACTTTCCCACTTATTTGGTTACCCATATAAGATTACAATATATTTAATTAAGACTAGAGAAGGCACTTTATTAGAAGGAGGACTCTTGTATAATCATTAAAAGAGAATAAGAGGAGGAAACTCCCAATATACCAAATGATGACATGCCAATAAAGTAAACTTCTCCAATTATAGATCAACCCCAATCATCCAATTCACATCTCGATCCAGAGAGGTTGAACTTGGAAAAACCTATTATGTGCTCTAAATTTGATTAAATATCTAAATTGAAGAATGCTTGTATCAATGTTTCATTACTACAATATATCAAAGATATTAGCATTTATGAAAAAATAGTCAGGAAACTATTCTAGAAGAAACTTGGAAGGAATAAAATTGAACCAAAAACTATTCAACTTATTAGAAAATTAGTCGAGTTAAAGTTAGAATAGATTTCCATAGAAAAACAAGTTGATCCTAGAAATCATATTATTCTAGTACATAACTATAACATCCTTGTTCCAAATACTTTGATATTCCTTGGGGCAACAATTAATATAATGACCAAAAACACCATGGAACAATTACAATTATCCAATATCCATCATACACCGATACGTCTTGAATTATAAAACCGACCTAAAATTAAACTAAAAGGTGTATTAAATGATATCATTGTCTCCTTGGATTCTTGAGAATACCTCATTGATTTTATGGTCCTATGGATTGAACCTTCTACAAGAGGCTATCCCTTCATCTTAGGAAGGCTATAGCTAGCTATTGTGGATGCATTTATTGGTCGTCTATCCAAAAATATGTCAATTGCACATGGTGACTCAGTTAAAAGGTAATTGTGTATCTACCTACAAAATATTTCAGTGCACTGGAAAATAATTTATGGCTTGATGACACTAACAAAGATGAAGAAAATGTACAATTAGTTTTCACAATAGACCAAGCTATGCATTTTAAAGAGAATAATGAATAAAATAGTATTGTTATTCCCCTTACTAATTCAGATTTTGTTTGATATCTTGGTTCACTTTATTATCAATTTGATCATATCTTAGGTCCAAAATTTCATGAAAATTGTGATTTAAATACGTTTTCATCATTGCATCCTTCTGCTTTGGCTATAAACACATTAGAATCTTATACTATCCTTGTTGAAATTAATCCAAGATTTTTTTTTAATATTAATTCTACTTTCAACAACCTTCAATGGGAGAAATCCATTAAGATGCAAAAAAAAACATTTTAATGCATTTGCTTGGAGTTATTATGATATGCAAGGAATTCGTCCTGATACTTTTTTTCCAAAGAAAAAATCGAACTTTTTATTAAGATAATAAAAAGCTACATAGTATATGCATTTAAGCATTCAGTAAACTGTATGACTTTGTTCGAATCATAGAGTTGTTCTGAGATGGTAATTTGAGTGTCTTCTCACTCTACCATCTCTTTTTTTCTAAGAAGAGATCGTTGATCATTTTATCCCGGGCCTCCTCAATGAGGAGAACAACCCAAATAGGATATTGATTAGCTTCCAGTAAAAGTTCTCCAAAAAGAGCAAAAGCAAAATTGATAACTGATAAAAACCAAGGTATCAAAAGATGAATCTGGAACCATTCCAGGGCCTCCTCATTGAGGAAAACATCTGAAACAGGAATGAGCTCAACTAACAGTTAAAACATGTGTTTTAACCAAGTCGATGATGTTATTGTTTTCTAGTAACGGATTTACATGAGGAAAATAATGCTTGCTGTTGTAGTATAGAAATTGAAATAAAAAAAGCATAATAACCGACATAAAAAAGGATCATATGCTGAAACCAGTTCTGTGTGGAAAAATTATCAATATGGTGTCTGGTCCGACACACATGTCTCATCCCGGTTTGCTTCCTCTATCCTCCGGCTATCCATATCTTGTTGTAGGCCTGCTTTAAAAAGTTGGTTTGTTGTGCTATTGCGTTCCTTGTATATATGACATAGAGAAAAATCATTAAAAAAAGATTTTAAGTATTTTTCTTCTTCTAATAACGAAGATAAAATGTAGTTTTGGCATCTGCTCATGTCGTTGAACCATCTAATGATATTCACCAAATCCACGAAGATCTGAACCAAATGAATGCCCAGGTTAGTAAGCCAACAAAGGAGTAGTTTTAAGGCAAGAAGTTCTGTGTAATTATTATTTCCATTACTCCAACCAACCGAGGATTTAAGGCTTCTATGAGTATTTAGGTGGATCACCAATCCTGCCCCACATTTGTTATTTTGATTGGAGGCCCCGTCAAAATAAGCCCATGGAGTTCCTTCCCTTATTTATTCCTCTCTCACGAGTCTTGCGTTTACTTCCCGAATTGGCTCAGGTATACTTGAGTAAATTGCAGTGCATCCTACTGTGATGTGCCCTGCCGAGGGGTTCTGGTCTTTAAAAATAATGTTATTGTGAGCCAACCAGACACCCTAGGCTATGATTAGGGGTAAATTCCTCAAATTTCCTTCAGGATAATCCTTCCACCATTTATTCCACACTTATGCTAGTGACTCCCCTTCCCAGGTTATCCTAATCTAAATCAGTCTTCATGATTCCTTCCATACCTCCTTTGTGAACGGGCATTTTAAGAAGATATGGTGAGTCGTTTCTACATCATTTTTACATAAAGCACACCTCCGTGAGCATGACTTGTATCTCCTCTCTAATATATCTGAATTTGGCACTTTATTTTTGAGAATGCAGTAGATGAACATCCGAGCTTTGGCTAGGAAATTTAGCTTCCTGATGAGGCTAACCCACCATTCCTGATTCCCCCATCCTTTTCTTGACATAAGAAATTTATAGCCTTGTTTTAAAGAGTAGGAGCTCGAGGGGGCATGTGCCCATATGAGCTGATCTGGTCTATCTCTTAGCCTGACATTGGACTTGGCCAGTGCCTTGGTGAAGTTGTGCCACTCCTCCCTCCATTGTTGATTGAGGTTTAGGTCGGTCTCGGACAACCAGGCTTGTCCCCATATAATGGAGTGACCATTTTTTCCAATCTGGCTTATGTCCTTAATGCCTCTGGAGCCTAGTTGGTTTATAAGACCTGGAGAAAGTGAAAGTCCTTCATTGCACCCCACCCATGGATCCTTCCCTATCTTGACTTGTTCTCTGTTTCCTATTTTCCAGGAAAGGCCTTATTATATGATATTGAAGGCTTCTATGGTGGCTTTCCACACCACTGAAGCATTCCCTTTCTTCTTATTTGGCTTCTTGATCTAGTCATCCAAAGGAATGGGGTCTATGTACTTTCGTTTGACTACTATTATCCATAGATTATCCATCTTTATTAACCTCCATCCCAGCTTAGCTTCTAGAGATGGTCCAAATGCAGTTAACTCTTTTATTCCCCATCCTTCCCACTCCTTTGGCCTTGCCACCTTATCCCATGCCACCCAATGCAACACCGATTCCTCCTTCGAACCTGCCCAGAGAAACTAACTGCATACTCGTCTTATTCTTTCTAGGATTCCTTTAAGAACCCATGTTAATGCTACCGAGTATACTGGTATGGCCAATAGGACTGATTTAATGAGAGTTAATCTTCCTTCTCTAGATAGCCATTTGAAGCTCCAATGATTGATCCTGGATTCTATTTTTGTTACTAGCCAGAACCAATCTTGTTTCTTGTATGAGTGTGACTTTAGGAATAATCCCAGATACTTAAAGCTATCCTCTAACTTCCATTCTTCGAAGGATAGGTCTTCAGCTATATTCAATGCTTCCATTCTATTGAATCCTTCCAGAAGTAGATGGGATTTTTCGTTATTCACTAACATGCCTATTGCCTTGAGGAAGAGTTCCATTATCCTTTTCAGCTCCTTTGTTTTACTCCTTCTTCCATTGCTAAAAAGAAGTATGTCATCCACAAACAATAATGAGTTATGAATATATTGACAACCACTTCCACTCCTTGAATAACGCCTTTTCTTTTGGCTTCTAGTAGTAGCTATCTGAGACCTTTTGCTATGAGAAGGAAAAGGAGAGGAGATAAGGGGCAGCCCTGTCTCAGCCCTCTTTGGCCTTGGAAGAAGGGGGTTGCCACTTCGTTGATTAGCATTGCAAATATCACATTGGTCAAACACCCCATGACCCAATTTATAAAGTCCACTTGAAACCCCAGGTGGGTTGGAAGCATACAGATGTACATCCAACTGATTCTGTCATAAGCTTTAGATAGGTCAATTTTTAATATTGCTCCTTTTCTTTTCTTTTTGTTTAATACTATGAATAGTTTCCTGAGCCACTCCTATGGCCTCATGAATCTGTCTCCCATCCAAGAAACCAAATTGAAATATGCCTAGATAGAAGAGGCTTAAATCTAACAGCAATCGCCTTTGCTATAATTTTGTAGATGCAATTGCATAAAGATATTGGTCTAAAATCCTCGAAAGCGGTTGGGTCTTCCTTCTTGGGAATAAGGGCTATAAAATTGGCATTAAAAGGGGCATAAATTGCACCTTTCCTTCTGGACTCTTCAACAACTACAGTCAATTCACTGCCTATAGTCTCAAAGAAGTGTTGAAACAATTCCACTCTCCAACCATCTGGTCCTAGACTCTTGTCCTTTGGCATTGTTTTATGATTCCTTCGACCTCACCTCTTATGACTTCCTGCATGAGCTCAACTGAATCCTCCTCATCCA
Source organism: Pinus taeda (assembly GCA_000404065.3). NCBI lineage: Eukaryota > Viridiplantae > Streptophyta > Pinopsida > Pinales > Pinaceae > Pinus > Pinus taeda. The sequence goes on from APFE030219553.1 coordinate 10,650, forward strand.
CATAACGGGGGAAAGCCTGAGATGTTCAGATCACTTCAACTAGCGACACTTCTGAAGGTGTTGTAAAAAGAGTTTTGAAGTGTCTTATTCCCACTGATGATAATTCCTCAAAAGTTCTTACCTGCCTTCCCTCCTTTGATTTTAGAGACTCAATGGTGTTTAAGTTTTACCTTCCTTTTGCATAATTATGGAAGAATTTAGTGTTTTCATCCCCAACCCTTAACCAGATGGCCCTACTTTTAAATCGCCATTGTTCTTATCTTACTAAGAGGATTTTTCTCCATTGGGTTTCCAGCAGCTTGATCTTATCCCTTTTTTCCAGTGTCTCGTATCCATCAACTTTTGGGCTTTCGAGCTCATCGAGCTCCATCCCTATTTGGATTATATTTTCATCTTCTTTCATTTTCTTGGCTCTGGCCCATTCCATCGTGGCCTTATTTAGGCGTTTTAGGTTCTCCATAAAGTGGTAAGCTTTGTCTCCATTCTTACTAAACCTCACAGGTCTCCAAGTTTCTTTAAATAGGATTTTATATGATTCCTCCATTAGCCAATATGGATTGAATTTGAAGGGAGCTACTGGCTTTTTGGGGTGCCTTTTTAGTTCTAACAAAATGGGAAAATGATCAAAATCACCTCCCTCTCCAACCCACTAATGGAACACTGGGATCTTTTCCGCTACCTCCTCTCTCATGAGAAACCAATCCAGTCTTTTGGCCACCTGATCTACCCTTGTTCTCCTATTCCTCCAGGTAGGCCTTGGTTCCAACAAATTAATGTCTAGCAGCTTATTTTCTCTAATGATTTTTGAGAAAAAGTTTGAGAGTGGGTCTGCTTAAGCAGAGGGGCCCTAGGTTTCAACAATGCCTACGGAGAATTTTAAGTTGCCCCCAATCACCAGGTTCGGGTTATCCATCAGAGACTTTGAGCAGAGATTATTCCAGAATTAGACTATGTCTTGACAGGGATCATAAATATAGAATCAACAGGTTAGTGCAGAGCTCCAGGGAGTAAACTTCTATTCCAATTGCCTGCTCTAGCCCCTAGGTATTCAACACTCTTAACTTTCCTTCTTTTACTCCCAATGCTAGTCCCCCCGAGTGGCTTTTAGCATTCAATGCCTGGATGTACCATCTTGGAAAATTTAATTTAGACAGAGTTTTTAAACCTTCTGATCCTACTCCCAATGTTTCTTGAAGTAGAAAAATGTATGGATTTTAATTGCGGATTACCTCCTTTAGAGCTAGTTTTTTAGGATTACTAACTAAACCCCTACAATTCAGGGATAGAATAATCATTAGATTACCTCAAGGGGCGATTTCGTTGCTCTAAGCACCCGAATATGGACATTTTCTTCCCATTTGCAATGTCCAGTTTGGCTCTCAACTAAGCCTTAGACAAGTTTGATTTCCTCCCTCTAACTTTCTGGTCCCCTTCTTGGGGATTCTGCATTTCTTTTCCACCCACCGCCTCCCAAGGAGGAGGCTTTTGCTCTCGGCATCTAAGGTTGTAGGAGGGTTTCACAACAATCGTATCTTCAAGGTTCTTGCCATCCTCACCCTTCACAGTCTTTCGATTTAGATCTAGATCAGGGATAGATGTAATAAGGCTCTCCAGTTGTTCATTTGTTATGTTTGAAATGGGAATAACAATATTCTGAAGCCTGGAGTGACCAGGCATTGATTATGAATAATCAAAGAATGAGCAGGAGTAAAAAGAGGAAGGGTAGAGACTAGACCCGTACCCTCTTTTGGATGAGTATGGCTCCCAGTCTTTGCTGCTACTAGTTATGGTTCCAGCCTTGTCTCCTTATGCTGCTAAAATGTCTGAATTGTTGGATAACCTTATTCCTGCACTTCCATATTCTCCACTAAATCCTCCTGAGGCTTATCTATGTCCATTTGATCGTCTCCCGATCCCTTATTTGAATTTCCTTCCTTGGTCTCCTCCTCTTCTGCTTTCCCTCCCTCTGCCTTCCTTTGCTTTCTTCTTCGCCTGAATCCCAATGAACATTCTTTTGCCAGGTGTCCATATTTGTGACACCTATGACATCTAAATGACAGGTGTTCATAATCTAGAATTTGGGCATACTTGAAGTCCTTGTACTGTAAGTTAATTTCCTTTGCCAAGCCCAAACGAGGGTTTAAGCATACCAAGATACAGGCCATCCCCTGATCTCTAATTTGTAGAAAGAACATGTTTGCTTCCATGAATTTTCCCAGGTGGTTTCCGATGGCCTTGAAGACTAATTCGACCCAAAGAAACGGTAGTAGTCCCAGCATGCAGACCCATATAGGTAAATCGTCCACCCATTCCCTCTGTGCATCAAACATGGGGTTCCATTTCTTGAAAAAGATCAAGTTTCTACTGAAATGCCAATCCTCGCCATGACCCATTCCACTGATTCTCTCTTCCCGAATTTGACCATGAAACATCCTTTTGCCGAATTTGTGACCAAAAAAGTTGTGTTCAAAGCTTCTTGCCAATTTTTTGAGGTCCATTCTTGAATATAGTTTGTGGAGTATTTCTTACCTCTAGCCCTTCCTACCAGGGTTAATTCTGCAACTTCCATGGCCTCGTCGATTTGAACATCCATACTCAGGACCAAATTAGCTATAATTTCACTTTTCTTAATTATTTTATGTTTTTTCCTCTTCTCCCATGCCTGCCACTAGCAAAACCATTTCTCCATGTTCTGTGTATTTTCTTCCACATTGGTTGTTGCTTTTAAGAGCATTCCAGCACATCCCTCTTTCCTGAATATGTTGAACCCTTCGATAAGCCTTCTGCCTTCTTGGTTTGGCTCTTCTGCTCCAGTAATCAACTCCTTGTCAACTGACTACCCTTCCCTTCCGCTTACATTCGCTTTCCCGTCCTCTGTAAACTTAGCTCCTCCTTTCTTCCCTCCCTCCTTCCGACTATCCCCTGCCTCCTTCCAGCCCTTTGTTATCTCTAGCAAGCTAGCAAACCCCACCCTTGAAAATGTGTTTTGTCGCAGGGCCTTTTTACATCTGTTTGTGTAAGGGCTTCTGTCTGCATGGATATGTGACAGGCTCTACCTGATCTCCTCCTTTCCGGACCCTATCCCCACTGCTTAGCAGGTGCTCCACCCTTCATGGCTTTTAAACCCACAACTAATTACAATGTACTCTAACCCGCCTGAATAAAAATGACTAAGAGGACGAGAGAGATCATCACTTATTTCAAAAACTTCACTATCTGCCACTCCATGCTCTGACAAGGACGACCTCCCTTGCAACTGCTGCCCTTCCTAGCTTTCCAGACATGACAACCCTAGACTTTCCTCTAGGAGTCCTAGGGTTTTGTTATGCTTCCAACCTGCTTCTGAACCTCCTTTCTTCCTCCCTGATCGTCTAACTGGACGAATATACCTCTCTATATTCTGGTCTATTACCTCCAGATCCCAGACTGACATTATGTCCCCAGCCTCAGGGTCTAGATCAACAACATCGCTTGGTTTGACCATCTTCTCTCTCCCTGTTCCTTATTAACTGCTTTCCAAGAAAAATGACCCTCTCTGCTCTGACTTCGGGCGTGTGTTATGGGTAGAAGACGGTAACGCATCTCATCTTAACCCTGAAATCCGTTCCACCAATTGCCATTCTCTGCCTTTGTTGATGAGCTTATGGAAATTCCTACACCGAGTATCGTTCACCCTTTCCGCCTTCCAGCTGTCCGCTTCTGTCCTCTCGTGCCTGAAAATCTCGGGCCTGCAAATGCCATCTAGTCGCCTCCCATGCTACCTTCCTATCGACATATCAACCATGCATGCCTCCCGCATGCGGTCAGTTTCCCCAAATCCTAAACCCTAGTTCTGTTGCCGTCGTTGCCCTCCGCATCTAGTCTTTACCTTGTTTTTGTCTCAATGGACTTTGATTTTCATCTTGATACTTGTACACACCACGTTTATATTTAGGAAAATTATCATCCTATTATACAACCCCAAATATAGATGAATCCATCTCTAAAGGTAATTGTTAAAGAATAATTATAAAGATCACTCAATGCTAATTTAATTTATCCAATCTTACACTATCAATCAGTAACACCGCTTGTGATAGTGCCTAAAAATAATGGTAAGTGAAAAAATTGTGGTGTCTTTTGAGAACTTAGAGAAGCCACTTTGGGAGACTACTTCACATTCATTGATTACGTCCTACATATTTCTCTAACCCTATCCATGATTGCGTGGAATTATATATGGATTGTTTTAGAGTCTATGATCATTCTTTTGATGAAGCAATAAAGAATATTGAGAAAGTTTTGATAATATGCCAACAAACTAACCTTGCATAATTAACAAAAAATGCCATATGTTTGCAAACTTATTGGTCACCACATATCTTGTTTAGGAATTCAATTTGATTTACCAAATATTGAAGTTCTATCAAAACTTCTCATTCCAGGGTCTCTAAGGGATTATTTAGGGCTTATAAGACATTATAGGTGTTATGTAGAAAAAATTTCAAGAATAATTGCTCCTTTATTTAAATTAATTGCTAAGGATAATAAATTTTATTGTGATGAACATTATCAAAATGCTTTTAATACTCTAGAAGACAAAATTTATATGGCACCAATTCTAATAGGACCTAATTTTTCTCTCCTCTTTCATATCTTTACTTATTATGTTACTAAATGGTTAGAAGCCAAAGCTCTTGTTCATGCCACTAAACAAGTAGTTTTTGATTTTGTATTTGAGGATACCTTCACTTGTTTCGATGTTCCTATAGAAATTGTTATAGATCAAGGAGAACAAATCAAATCAAAGTTTTTGTAGTCCATCACTCAACAATATCAAATAAAGCACCAAAAAAACTCTTCCTACCATCCACAACATGATGGGAAAATGGAGTCCACTAAAGAGGCACTCTATATCCTAATATAGGAGTAAATGTAAAATTCAACATTTAACGTAAACATTTAACATTTTTCTGTTGGCTCAATTAAAAAACAATAAAAGTTTAAAAGTAATATAGAGCTTAGTCCCTCCAAATCAAGTTAGAAATTATGCTATTAGAAAATTTTCATCAATAATTATAAGTTACATTGGTCAATGCTAAATTAATAATGGTTGATAGACAAATCATCCTATAGTCTTTCTTTGGAAGGAACTAATAAATTGAGATGTGAAATGGATAAGTAAATCTCCTTCTCAAGCATAAGAACTTGCATAAATTTTGGTGGGTAGTAACCATTATTAAGTCTACACATTTACAATTTTACTCTTACATAGTGCTGAAAAAAATATAAATAATGGTGGGAAGCAACTCCTCTGAGAATAGTTTTTACATCGTGTTCCTATTCCATTTTTATGCAAATACTTTCCTAAATTATGGTGAGAGCGGGTGGGAGTAGAAGGAGACATGGAGGGAGATAGTGACAAAGCTGGAGAGAGAGAGAGAGAGAGAGATGGATTTGAAGGGGGAGAGATAGGGAGGGAAGAATAAAGACATAGAGAGAGGGAGGTAGAGAGAGAGGGAGTGACAAGGGAGAGATGGAGAGAGAGTGAGGGAGAGAGGAGAGGAAGGAAGACAAAGAGAAGGGGAGGAGTGAGAGAGGGATACATAGAGATGGGGATAGAGAGAGAGAGATGGGGGGGAGAGACATAGGGAGGTTAAAGAGAAAGGGAGAGAGTGGAAGGATGAAAGAGAGAAATTGGGAAAGAGAAGAAGAGAGGGAGGGAGAGAGAAGGTGGGAAGAAAAAATACATAGATAGATAAAGGTGGAGAGAAATAGGGAGTGACAAGGGAGAGATGAAGAGAGAGAGAGAGAGAGTTGGAGAGGAGAGGAGGGAAGGGAGAGGAAGGAGAGGAGAGAGGGAGGGAGAGAAAGGAAAGAGAGAGAGAGGGAGACGCAAAGATGGAGGCAAGAGAGAAAGGGAGATAGATAAGGAGATAGGGAGGAAGATAGTGACAAAGTTGGAGAGAAGAGAGAGAGAGAGTCATTTGGGGGAGAGACAAAGGGAGATGGGAGAGAAAGGGAGAGATAGGAAGGAAAATATAGAGGAATTGGGAGAGAGAATAAGAGAGGGAGGGAGAAAGTTATGGACTTGGAGGGAGAGAGAAAGGGAGGGAAGAAGAAATACATATAGAAAGGTGGAGAGAGAGAGAGAGAGGGTGACAAGGGAGAGATGGAGAGAGAGGAAGATTGATCCAACCTAGATATGGCATGTATATATATATATATAAAAACTAACCTAGATCCATCTTAACCTCGAATCTATCAAGTGTTAAGATGGATCAAATATCTCAAGGTGCAAACCTTTCCTTAAGTTTTTCACTCAAAAAAGAGGTTTTCACCTCAAGAGATTCAAATCTTCTCAAGACTTGATAGATCTGGGGTCAAGGTGGATCTAGGTATGGTTAATACCATTCAAATACACTATCGCAATTGGGAAATTGGATTCCCAAGCCACTTTGGGCATACAAGAGTACGTGGAGAAATATAATCAAATTCAAACCTTATTAGTTAGTGTATGGCAAACAAGTTCTTCTGCCGATCGAGTTTCAAGTAAATACCTTTATATCTCTAGTTCAATTAGCTATTAATATCTCAAATGTCGAACAATAGAGGAATTTATTCAAGATGTATTATAGCAACTATGAATGGAGGTACTCGACAAGGAAGATTCCCAAAGTCCTAACACCTTGGTTCAATTTACTCCTCTATTACTACACCTCTCCCCACCTCACCCCACACAC
>APFE030219553.1:30458-47386 GCA_000404065.3 Pinus taeda
ATGTCAAACAATAAGACTATGTATATTTAAATGATTATCTTGATTTTTTTATGTGGTTCACAAATGTTAGAGATCAATGAGTCACTATGTCTAAGAAATATTTGTACTAAGCAGATCCACTCGAAGGAATCACTTTCCGTCGAATCAACCATAGAACCTAACCTCGAGAGTGTTGAGAGAATTGAACCCATGAACTCTCAATAGCAAAGATGCTTCAACGATGGAGACTCGACCAATTAAGCCAACCCTAAAGACTTAAAATGATTATCTTATTATTAATTTCATAATAAAATTTATATATAAATATTTCATATTGTTTATTTAATTATTGTTAAGAAAATAATATTCATGTATTCATTCGACATTAATAAGTAATGTACACTCAATTTTTTTAAATAATATTGTAAATATTAAAATAAAAGACATTTTATTATTATTATATTTTAGCTTTCAAATTGTAAGAAGTCTTCACATTATTGTTAGTTTAAAAAAAAAATATGGATTTTTGAGAGAATGGTGAAAGGCCAGCATTTAATATTTATAATACTTAGTAGTAATGTGGGACAAAGTGTTTGTATGTACATTACTAATAAACAAATTAAGATATAAAAATACCATTTATTTACTTTTTTAATTATATAAAATTTAATTTTAAATTTCTTTTTTTAATAATGATGGTTAATATTTATTTAAATTATCAAGGATGGGTTACTTGAATCAAGAGAGGGTTAGGGGCCAACTCCCAATTTTTGTGGTTCAAGGATGGGTTACTTGAATAGAGAGAGGGTTAGGGACCAACTCTCATTTGTTGTGGTTCCACTCGGCCATATGCCCCGGGGACATGGCAACGCACCCCAATAATGATTTAGATTGTTTTCATGTGAAAAGAATGAGGAACATCTCCATTAAACTTTCCCATGTCCAATATAAATATCACTTCACTCACAACTCGAGTTATTTAGTGGAATCCACCACATACAAATATATTTTCACACGCTCTAAGGGGATTTGCCAACCCAGTTTGATTAGTTCCCTACTACAGTTCATAATGGGACAATTTAATATATTCTGAGTTGAGGATAATTATGATAATTCATAGCTCAAAAACTTTATGGAACACCACCAATTTGGTGGATCTCCATTTAGTTACGTGATTCAAACAAGGTGTATTGAGTTGATACTTTAGTAATATTCTCATGGTAGAAGCACATTATTTATCCTCCTCATGGAGGTGATGTTGATACTCTTGAAGCAGGTTAAAATAATGTTATTTTGGATCTCCATTTGTTCAAGAATTAGTCACGAGGGGTCTCACTGGACAAGCCAACAAGAACCAACCATTTCCTCCATTCCCTTGGCACATATCATTTTTAGCCAATGGATGTGGGTAGCCTCCTTGCCCTAGTCACACCTTGAAAGAGTATTTTCTTGTTGGATTCCATGTAGGTAGACTTACAAGGATGAGTTTAGCATTCAACCTACAAATATTCCTAGCATCCAAAAACTTAGTTTTGAATCTAATCTCTTTATGCATTATCTTAATTTTATCCCGGTCTTGTGTTTGGTGTTAGCTAGTTCTATAGGAACTTGTGAGGGATTTGGTAGGGACAAATCTCTTTCCCATTTCAAAACTACTAGTTTGTGTTATTCAAAGAATATTCCCTGGCTTATTTTATCTAACAAGGCTCCCGACAAGGATCATATCCCCCACAAGCTCACCTTTTTCTCTCGATTCTATCTTGAGCATGGGGTAACCTTTGACTTACTATGGGCCTTTCCTCACTCAACACAGATAACATGCTACATCAACGAGATTAGGTTCGTCATGGGGCTTCTTACTACCAAGGCCAAGGGGAACATGGATGTAGTTGGACACAAGTAAGGGAAAAAAGTTCAACTGTACTATTTTGAGAGCTCACTCCTTAACCTATCCAATGGTACCTTCCTCAAGAAGAACGAGAATTGGATAATAAGAGATGTACCCTCCTGGACATGAAATTTCTCATAGAAGTTGCGGATTGGGTTGGTAATGTTGAGCACACATGGAGACTATATAATCAATACATTTACATATTGGACATTTACTGACATCTTAAGTTTCTTCTTGGCGGGGTATTGATGGATATAAGCGAAAGTGGAGAGGATGTTCTCCTTGCTTTTGGTCACAGGCATCGACAAATGAGGTGTTGGATAGTTAGTTGTGTTGTATTGAGAATCATTTGGGCATTCCTCCTGATTCTAGTTGCTCTCTCCATAGCATCAAGGATCCTATACCCGTTGACACCACAGATTTAGATAATTCATTTTAATTTTGACTCTTTGTCTCTTATTCTTAGTTTTATGTTTCATTTTTTGGCTTCCCAATCTCTTCAGGGCCTAGGAAGTCTTATGTTGAAGATATGTATTTTGGGTTTTCTAGTTTTGATTCTCTATGCAAACTATTTTTTTTCCCTTTTGAAAGAGATTTAAATCATGGTTAAGGCCCAATTTTCTTGGTGACAGACTAAGTCAAAATTCAAAAACCTAAAATGCACTCTTTGGTTTGAAGGCAACATAAATTATTTGCTTCACAAAAAAATATTTACTAAAATTAAAAATGGTTTATCCTACCTTTCATAAGGTAGGATATTACTTGAAATTCTTTACAGCTTGTTTTTATGCTCAAAACACATTAAAAAAGGTTCCAAGATCACCATAGTTTTGTTGATTTAAAAGGTCAATAAGGCTGGTATTGTGACAAGCATTTGAAATTTGGATATAATTTGAACATAATTTGAGTATAATTTGAGGATTTTGGGAATTTACCAATGATTAGTTTAAGTATGGAACTCCTAAGAATTTGTTCTTATTTTAAAAAATGATTATTCTCTTCTTTACACTACTCAAGATAGAAGGATAACTTTGATTTTCAAGATGGTGGTTGATCACCTCCTTATAATATCTTCATTTCCTTTTTTGCTCTAACTCCTTTTCACACAACAATTTCCCTTTTAAATTTGAGGTAATAATATTTAGTCTTATTCTTATTCTCCACATAATCTCTTAGTTTATCCCCAAACAATCTAGTGAAGATTAGACATCCTTATGTCATCCTTTGCTTGAGATGAATGTGGTTTTAGCTAGACCTTGAAGTAATTTTTGAAAGCCTCTTGTTTAATCTCTTCTTATACATTAAACACATGATCATGACCATGTTCTCACTGCACGAGAAGCTAGCTTTGATGAGGAGGATAAAATAGAGTGTATTTCCTTCAATTTTTACATTGTAGTTTATAAATGGCCTTTGGATCTATTTTATCTTCCTGCATGGCTCTTTAAAAGCACTGCAGCCTAAAACCTCATATCCATATAAAATAATAAGAATAATGAAAATCTTAAAATATATATATATAATATATAATATATTATATATATATACTTAAAATTAATTCTATATCTAAAAATCTTTTGATTTACAATGCTTTCAATTCATAATAATCTTTCACTCTCCCATTAATTTGCTTTTCAATGTTAAAATAAAAATACACTTTCTTTTGAAATTGTTTTTTTATATAAAAAAATTATAGTAAGCATATCTTTACATTTAATTATCATATATTTCATATTAATAATAATTCATACTCATACTCAATAGAAGTGAAGTTAATTCATAATTATATATATATATATATATATATATTATATATAAACTTTTCAATTCTTTAAATTAAAAAATATTAAATATTAAAAAATAAATACAGTAAAGTATTCATATATATAATTATATAATATAATATTTTATTTTTATTTTTTAAATTAAAAAATATTAATATTATTAAAAATAAATATACAATTTATTTAAACTTTAATTTTTATTTTAATTGACTTTTATTATAACGATTCGTACTTCAACTATGTAATAATAGAAACTCCTTGAAACCTTTCCTATAAAAAAATAATATAGTCATAAAGACATTAGAATCTTGTTAGCTGAACGAAATCCAAACCGAAAGTATGAGTTATCACCTTTAAAATATAAAGAAAACTAATAACATAATTTGCAAAACTACTTTTTATTTTTATTTTCAAGCTTGAAAGATAGAATCTCGAATTTCATAACGATGCTTATCTACATCTCCTTTTACTGAAACTAACACCAAAAGTTTGAACTTCATATGTATTAAGGTTGTTATGATTACTTAGGGTCGTCATATTTCTTCAAGATTTGTAAAGAGACCTTTATAGTAGCTTGACCATGAACATTTATCTAATAAACCAAGTGTTAACTATGTTTGGTGGTCCTATTTTAAGAAATCATTTCGTCACATAGATGCAATGCTTGAAAGTTGGGATACAAAGGTTGTGATGGTTGGATGGCAGAAGAGACAATTTAGCTTGGGTTCAAATTGTTCAAGGCTCAAGTAAGAAGACACATCACTTCTTACTGATGTTGATCAAGTCTTTTATGAATAGGGCTATGATTACTCATACATGAATAACAACATTTTATGTTGTAGTGGTATTTTAATTGGTATAATGTTTAACATTATTGCATGTTTTGTGGCTTAAGTAGTGGAAAAACACCTAATATGTCTTGCAAAAGTGATATAAGTGGCATAAACTTGTTTAGTGTTGGTAGTACAATAATACTAGTCTTTTTCAAAATATTTCAATATGATGTTTTGATTAGAATGTTTTTTAATTGTTTATTTCTTTTTACATATAATTGTTATAGTTGGATTTTTCGTTTTCTTCAATTGATAATAACATGTCTAGACATGTTTTAACCCTTCATCTTCAATTCTAATGGTAATAGCCAAAACATCAAGATCCAAATATATTGGTAGCCTTATTTCTTTTCCATATAGTAGGGTATAAGGTGAATGAGTTATGCTTCTTTTGGGAGTGATTCCACCTTCCCACAAAGCATTCATCAACTTGTTATGCAAGTACCTTTGATTTGTTAGGATTATCTTTTCAATATTTTGAATCAATGATTTGTTTGTTGATTCAACTAAACTATTATCTTGTGGATAATAATTAAATGAATTTCCCTTCAATGTACTATATTCTTCGTAAATCTTTATGAATTTTGATCATATGGAAATAGAATCATTTTCTATTATAAATATTTGTGGGATGCCAAATATGGAAAATGTATTGTCCTTTAAGAATTGAATGAGTTGTTATGAATCAATAGTCTTGAATGCTACAACTTTAGACCATTTTCTAAAATAGTCAATGGTTTTCACTATATATGAGTACTCTATTGGAATTTAGATTTATAGAGCCAATAACATCCAAAACCATTTTGTTAATGGATTTTCAATTGAAGTATGTTGAATATTATGTTGCCATTGATGTCAAAGTTAGGAGACAAAGAATGTCAAATCTAGAGGATATTGTTGGAAATATTATATGGGTACTAGTTTTTTCTTGATGCCCAATTTAAATAGCCCATCATTGAAGGAATGTTTACTCTAAGTACCTATCTCATGTTAATTTTCCAGTGTTCTATGCTTAACAAAATCACTTATTCCAATTCTTCTTCAATTAACCATCAATATCCAATAAAATTCAATCTTCCAACAACAATAAGCAATTGTAGATAGAACATTAAATCAAATTCACAATAGAAGATAGCCAAGAACAATAGAGAAATAGTAGTTTGGTCAAATACCAAGGAAAAACTGCACAAGGGAGAAAACCCTTTTCAAATTCTTCTTCTATTAGATAGTCATAAAATATTCAATAAAGAGATACAATGTTCAAGTTCATCAACAAAGAGTCAAAGGTCAAATTTTTCACTATCCCAAATGCCAATCCAATATCCAATCAAAGATGAACCCAAAATGTCAAATTTGGTTAAAATTTAAATCTACAAATTTTGGTCAAATTCAACGGTAGCAACAACAACCCTAACCAATCCCAGTCAATGGTAAAATCAACCTCCAAAAGGCTTAATCAAATATTCAAAGAACTAAACCTTTTTTTCTTAGTAAAACCTTGTCAAAGTAGCCTTCAAAAACTCATTCAAAGGAGAGATAAGTCAACCTTCAACAGATCTATTGTCAAAATCAGCCAAAGTCTGCAGTCAAAGTAGGTCAACTTGCACATAAACGTTTGGTCTCTTTCCCATCAATTCGCCTTCCAAAATAGAGATAAATTATGAATTTCCAATTCAAAATTAAACAAATCAAACCAAGTCAAAGACTGGTCAAAGTTGTCCCAATGGAAAGGTCAACAAACCAAACAAGAATATTCTCCTTCCTGTACAAACTCCTATTTCAGGCCTGTACGAAAAATTAAATCAAGAGAGAGAAGATGATGTGATGTGTGATAATACCTTCCAAGCGATGTGACCTAAAGTCTATTTATATGTGCCCAAGGGAATCAAATTTCCTTTCCTAGGCCAACTTGTACTTTTGTGCACATGTGGATTTCACATCAAAAATAATAATTTTCCTTGTGAAAAGTAAATTCTTCCAAGGGATAGTAAGGTCTTCTCTCGATGAGGAAGGCTTCCCAAAGGTGGGAATTTCTCCTGGAGGTACCAAATTTCAATGACTCATGTGGAAACATAGAATAAATGGCTGAAAATATTATGTTGATACCTTCCCATGGATATATGGTACATCCTCTCACTATATAGGAGTGAGGAGATATGAAAGATTCGGTTAGGTCATCCCAACCAGTTATACAAGTTCGCCATGTAACACCCCCTCCTCCTAGGTCCATCCAAGCAATAGTTAGTCGGGGTAAACATGCGACAAGAGAGGCTACTATAAGGGATTCAACTTCCTTGGTGACCTTAAGGAAATGGAACCGACGAAACATATCTAACAAACCCATCCACATCAGCAACAACACCCTCAGGAGACATGTCAGCCACTCAGACATGTTGTCCCTAGTTCCACTGATGATTTAAGCCTTTTAACCCATGGTCACTCTCATGCTATAATCAAGACAATGACCGGAAGCCAAAGTCGCTCTCACAGGCCTGTGTGCGAGTGTCTCTGGACTTTTTCCAGTAGACTTGTGCCAGTATCCCCGAGATTTGAGCCATATTTCTAGCCTAGAATCCCGACCTTTGCCCAGAACTTGTTATAACCTTAAGAATCCATAAAAAACGTGATGACATTATAAAAAAATAAAAAATCAACCTTAGGACTATGCCTAAGCATCCCCAATTGGGACTATGATTTTGTCAAACACTTGGCATCAATGTAACCTACAGGTCTAGGATACAAGACAGAGCATAAATGACTGAAGAACTTATCAAACATAACCAAAAGGATCACCTCCTTATCCATTGAACTATTATATTATCAATTAGGTCTTCCATCCATCCATTTAACATTTACAATTAAATACATTAAATAACCATGACATGAACCAATCATTTAACCATGCTTATAACTAGCATAAAACCGTATAAATATCAGAGATATGAGAACCATTAAATCCACATATAAATCAATTTAAAATTAAGAGAACTTAGCTTTTATAAATCATACACAAATCTGACCAAGTTCGTGACTTCCACGTACCACCTGACCATAGACATGGCTGAACCAAATATATCTTTCAGCCAATCACCCCCCGTGCCATATTCCAAACATGAATGTGGAATATCATAGAACAACCAATCAAAGATCAACCAAGTGAACCCAGAGGTTAAACCACCTCCACCCTCATCAAACAGTGATCACACCAAAACTGGTGCTCCAATCACAACCGAACTGAACTTGGAATGCCATCTAGAATCCATCTCTACCCTTGATGAATTTTTTGTCTCCTTGTCTCTCAGGCTTTACCAAAATCCAACCCTGGATCACTAGGCCCTAAACCAAAAGCCATCTCTCAGGCTCTACCACAATCCAAACCCAGATCACTAGGCCCTAAACCAAGAGTTCGCCCTCAAGATTTACTGTGTATCCCGCCAAAATGGTCAAGAGATTCCTAGGCCTTTAGGAATGAACTTGAGACTACCTCCGCCCTGGATTTTAAAATCCATTCGACAAACCAAATCTCAAAACCCAAAATAAACATCCCAACACCATGGCATTCGAAAAAGGGCAAGGCTAGGCTGAAAACCACTGTCATAACCCGACAAAACCATGGCACCGATAGCAAGAGAACCATACACCAACATGCAAATCCATTCATGTCCAAACCAGCTAGGAAATCACACATGCAAAAGGTTACCTACAAGTATTCCTATTGAAGCTTCTTGATCTTGCTTTTCTTTCCTTGATCCTTGCTTTCCTTCCTTTCCCTCTGCTTTCTTTTCCTTCCTTGATCCTTGCTAGAGTGCTTCCAATAAAACTCTAAGTGACCAAGAGTGAGAGAGAGAGAGAGAGAGAGAGAATAATGAGATAGCTCCAAACTTGAACTGAAAAAAGGTTACCAACTGATCCTCATAAGCTTTTTTATTAATGAGGCCCCTTTTTTTTCATTTTCCATTATTTTCATTCAATTTCCTCCTCACATGCAACCTATGACCTTTCACCTTACTTTTCTCCTAATTTACTTTATTTTCATAAATAAATGTGCCAAAAATGTCATTTTTCCATTTAATGCCTTTTCCCTTGCCAATTTCCTTGGCCAAAAACACATTCACTGATGCCCACTAGGATATCTTTGCCTAACATTCAACTTGGAATAAGTGTCCCTTATTCGTGGTCTTATTTTGCCTTTAATAACTTTTATTACATGAAATTTTCACCAAGATTGTTAAGAACCCCCCACCCCCCCTTTGGGGAACACCGTCCTCAGTATTAAACCACACCATGACCTCAGAAAAACCATTGAAAATAAAACATATTGCTCATGGAGCTTTATAACTTAGCTTGTTGCAATATTTACAATGAAACACATGCTCAAAAGAAAGACATCATGACAACATGACAATATAACAACCATAATAACATGACACCCATATCACTTATTGGATATTTATAACTTAGCTCATGGCTATATTTACATCCATGTAAATATACATGCATATACCAAAACATCAGAAAAGCATATGCCAAACATATACCAACATCAAACCAAAAATTCTTTATGTCAACCAGTAAACAATGAAGGATATAGGGCCCGCATCTGATCTGCCATCTCCAATATAGCTTTTTCTGGCCCAATGTGCTTCCATTGCACTTTAACTTGCTCTATGGCTTTGTTCCCAAGCATGAGATGTTTCCATTGTAATATGCACTGAGGCTCTGCGCGGTAACTCTCCTTCTTGCTCCACCTGCAATATAGACCAATCAATAACATGACCCACATCCTTTATATACTTCTTAAGTAATGAAATATGGAAAACATCATGGACTTTCACTGTTGGAGGCAGTGCAAGTCAATATGCCACTGGTCCAATCCTCTCAAGGATCTCAAAAGGCTCGCAATACCATGGTGCCAACCTGACACATGAACCAATCCTCAAAGAGATTTTCTTGGGCCTGATGCACAAATAAACAGGCTCCCCAACCTAAAACTCCTTGAACACCATGTGCTAATATGCATAACTCTTTTGTCTATCCTTTGCTACGTTTAGATTCTTCTTTATAACTTGCATTTCCTACTCCATATCTACCAACATGTCTAGTCCAATAAGTACCCTATTTTTTGGATCACTCCAGTTGATGGGAGTGTTACAACTCTACCCATACAATGCCTCGAAAGGACTCATCCTTAATGACTCCTAATAACCATTGTTGTATGCGAACTCAACCAATGGAAGATACTCCTCCCATTTCTTCTACTGGTGCATCCCGTACATCCTCAACATATCCTCCAAGATCATGTTGAACCTCTCTATCTATCCATTTGTTTGTGGATGATAAGATGTATTGAAGGCCAACTCTTTGTGCAAGCCTGCACATAGCTCCTTCCAAAATTTGGAAGTGAAATTTGCATCCCTGTCTAACACAATCTTCTTTGGAACACCATACAGTATCACTATCTCTTTGATGAACACATGTGCTACCTCACTGGCTGAATATGTAGCCTTCATTGGAATGAAGTGAGCTACCTTGCTCAACCTGTCAACCATAACCATAATAGAATCATGTTGCTTCACTGTGCTCGAAATGACCTCCCATTTCCATTTCGGAATCATTATAGGTTGTAGTAAACCACCTGGATGCTTACATTTCAACTTTCCATGTTGATAATCTAAACATCTAGCCACGAACTCTGCCACTTCCTTCTTCAGATTTGGATAATAGTAGAACTTCTTCACCACCATCAATGCGTCTAATACCCTGGATAACCCGTGTATCGCTTGGCATGAAACTCCCTCAAGATAAGCTTCTTGAGCTCACTACAATTTCACACATAGATTTTATCTCTAAATCTCACCAAACCATTTGTCACGAGACGATAGTCTATCTACCAATCACCTGCACCTGTACCTATAACTATGCTCTATTGTAACCTATGCATAATCTCCATGTATTTTTCATCCCGTTGTACTTCTTGCAAGATCTTATCCTGTAGCTCTATCCCATAAAAGATCATAGGTGTTATATGATTTACCTATACCTTCTTGCTAAGAGAATCTGCAACCTAGTCCTCCTTCCATTTGATCTATTTGATCTCGAAGTCAAAGTCACTGATGGTAGCCAACCATCGAGCTTTCCTGGAATTTAGATTCAGTTGGCCAAACAAATACCTCAACCCAATATGATCACTCATCAATGTGAACCTCCTGCCAAGAAGATAGTTCCTCCACATCTTCAATGCATATATAATCACTGCTAGCTCAAGATCATGCGTCAGACAGCTCTTCCCATGCTCATTCAATTTTTGTGACTCATAGCACACTACTTGTCCTTCTTGCATGAGAAATCCACCAAGTCCTCTCTTGAAAGCATCTGTACACACTACAAACTCGTTTTCCGAATCCGCAATCTTTATCATTGGTGCATGTGTCAACAACTACTTAAGCCACACAAAACTAGCCTCACATTCTTCTCCTCGTTTGCACTTCTTACCTTTCCGCTGCAATGATGCGATAGGATATGCAATGCATGAGAAGTTCCTGATGAATGTCCTATAGTAACCAAGAAATCCCATAAATGATCTCACCTCATCCACATTCTTAGGAGATGCCCACTCCATGATAGCCATTATCTTTTCTAGATCCACTACTATGCAATCCTTGGAGACAACATGCCCCAAGTAATGTGCTTTAGTATAAAGTAAGCTGCACTTGCTAAGTTTAGAATACAAATGATGCTCTTTTAGAAATCTCAACGCTGCTACTAAATTCTCGGCATGTTCTTCCTCATTCATAGAATATATTAATATGTCATCAATGAATAAAATAAAAAACTTGTCCAGATAAAGATGCAACACACTATTCATAAAACACATAAATGTAGCTGGAGAATTAGCCAAACCAAATGGAACAACAACAAACTCATAATGCCCATACCTGGTATTGAACGCAGCCTTGAAGATATCCTCTTCCTTGATGCATACCTGATGGTATCCCAATCTCAAGTCAATTTTAAAGAACAATGTTGCTCCCTTCAATTGATCAAACAAATCATCAATCCTCGGCAATGGGTACCTATTCTTGATCATTACTTTTTTTAGTTTCCTTAGTCAATGCACAATCTAAGAGTACCATCTTTCTTCTTCACAAACAATACTGGTGCCCCCCAAAGCAATACACTTGGCGTTGCCCCGTGCACTAAATCAATAGAAAATCTACCTCCCTATGAGGTGGAAACTCTGTAATGTCCTTAGGAAACGCATCCTGAAACTGTTGCAAAATTGGGTACCTGCTTAACACATCGACATCCTCAACTGCCTTACCCTTGTCACTAGAAATGTGTACTACAAACATCACACAACCTTTTCTGAAACTACGCTTAGCCTGCATAGCAATAACCATCCTCATTGATGTAGGATTCTTCTTCCCCTGCGAACTCTTCTTTTCCCCACTATCATCCACACACTCAATGGCCTGGTCAAATCAAGCCACCATGGTTCTGTGAAGGTATAGCCAATCCATACCCAAAAGGATACTATATGATCCCAATGGAAATACATTCAAATGTGTTGTTGTAGGCATACCATTTAACTCAAATGCACAATATCTCACCCAATGGTGAACTCTCTTCTTCGTACCTGTAGCCAATTGTACCAACCAAGATTCTTCATGCACTTCTTTTCTCAAACCACACTTATCCATTAAGTCAAGATTAATATAACTATAGTTAGATCCAGGATCAATCAAAATAGAAACAACTTTATCACAAAGCGTACCATCCATCTAATTGATCAATGCCTGATGCTTCGCTTGCCTGCTGTCCACAACTGCATAGATACAAGGAATTCTATGACCAACATCACCAATTGTATGCACCTCCTAAGAACTATAGATATGGGGTCTACCACCACTCTGATACTGCGAACAATCCCCCTTATGATGGTCCTTACCACATATACAACACTGCAATGGTTCCCTACCACCACCTTTAGCTTGCTTCTCTCCATGTCCCTTCTCAGTTGTATTGAATCTCTTGTAAGGAACTGCATTTTCTTTCTTACTTGCATCTTGAGGTCTTCCTCTCTTTGGTGGACGTTTTCCTTTAGCTTTCTAATTTCTTTACAAGTCATGCTTAGGCTCAATTTTTCGCTTTGACTGCTCATAACAGTATTTCAACTTTGAGATGGCCTCTTCCAATGATCTAGGCTCATCGAACTCAATTCGGTCTCTGTATGCAACTAGAAATCCATTGATGAATCTCCGAACCTTGGCCTTCTCCTCCATGAGGTAAGGCACATATCTCAACAACTCCCAAAACCTGTTAGTATACTCATCATCTGTCATAGAACCCATCTGCAACTCATAAAACTCCTTTGCCCTGTCATCATAGTACCTCTCTGATAAGTACTTCTTGAAGAGCCTCTCAAATACATGCCAAGTCAAATATTCCTCGTGTATACCTTTGAAATTCTTCACGTATTCCCACCAAATATCCACTTTATCTTTGAGACTAAAAGTGGTTATCTTTGCTTTCATGTTTTCTCAATAATCATGCAATTGAACGAATTTCTTCATACTAAGAAACCATGCTTCTGCACCCTATGATTTTTTCATATCTCCATCAAAGGTAGGTGGCTTTGCTTTCTTAAAATCATATGGAAATTATCCCCTATCACTCTTCTTGTAAGGATGATAATAATGACGATCATGATGCCTAACAGAACCATAACTAGAATAGTACCTGTGTCAATTACCTCTCCTATCCGGAGTGTCCAATAACCATCCATCTCTGATCGTGTCAGATCTATCCGACTTGTGTCTACTAGGAGACCTACTACCATATGTCCCATTACTTTTTTCCTCATGTCCATGGCTTATCCAAAGTGGTCCCTGTCACTACAAATCTAACAAACTCTAAAGTAGTATCACATTCAGCTCTGCTTGTTTCTCTTGTGCCTGTATGATTTTTTTCATTGTTTGCTTTGCAACTCCTTATTTATTCCTTTAGGATTTTCAATGTGTCTACCAAATCAGAAGATTTCCCTACACCACACTTCGCATCTGATGTATAGGGAGATTCTATGTAGTATACCACCTTGCTAGCCATTTGATATCTTTCCTGTAAGGGATACTATGTCAACTAAACCAAATCACAATAAACCAATGTACTTTAGCATAATTTGGGGAGGATGCCTCATCTACAATATCATCAAATCAGCATGATACGTGTATAACCAATCATAACAACATATAGACATATATCAAATAAGTGTATCAACACATAAACATCATTCTAGCTAGGGTCCAATCATCAATGCAAGGCCATATAAAAAATGCATGCTATGACCTCATGCATGACAACAACCATTACTCCAATGCGCACATTTCCACATGCAACTATCAACATGCATAAGAAATCCCTAATCAACTGCACATATGTATGAAAGCATGTAGTCGAGCATAAATGATCAATTCTTGTAATCAACCTACAAGATTTATACATGTAATCAAAACATTCAAGAATGCACCTGACATACAAGGATGTAGTCAAGTGCAATATAATCAACATGTAGGAGACATATAACCATATACAACAAGTCATATCCTTCTGAAAATGCATCCCACAAAATCACATCAAGTTCCTCATGACAACCTTACTACCATCATGATCAACATGATGCAATGAAACAAGCACATGGAATGGAAGTGTAAGAGACACACATGCAACTGACATGCATGCATGACCAATACTTTCACCCAAGGAGATAGCAACGATGTGCTGATACCAATTAGTAACACCCTATCCTCCCAGGTCCACACAAGAAACCGATTAGCCAGGGTAAACATGTGACGAGAGATGCTACTATAAGGGATTCAACTTCTTTGGTGACCTTAAGGAAATGTAATCAACAAAACATATTAAAGAAAACCATCCACATTAGTAACAATAGCCTCAGGAGACATGTTATCCACTGAGACATGTTGTCCCTAAGTCCCACTGATGATTTAAGCCTTTTAACCACTAGTCACTCTCATGCTATAGGCAAGACAACGACCAAAATCCAAAGTCACTCTCAGAGGCCTATGTGCTAGCATCCATGGACTTTTTCCAGTAGACATGTGCTAACATACACAAGATTTGAGCCACTTTTCTAGCCCAGAATCCTGGCCTCTGCCCAGAACTTGTTATAAGAAAATAAAAAATTAACCTGAGGACTAGGTCTGAGCATCCCCAGCCATAACTGACATTCTGTCAAAAACTTGGCATCAATGCAACCTATAGGTCTAGGATACAAGACAAAGCATAAATAACTTAAAGAAATTATGAAGCATAACCAGAAGGACCACCGCCTTCTCCATTGAACTATTATATCATCAATTAGGTTTTGCATCCATCCATTTAAAATTACAAGTAAATACATGAAATAACCATGACATGAACCAGTCATTTAACCATGCTTATAACCAACATAAAACCATATAAATATAGTGGATATGATAGCCATTAAATCTACATATAAACCAATGCAAAAGAGAACTTAGCTTTTATTAATCATAGGAAAATCTCACCAGATCGAGTTTTCCACGAACCACCTGACCGTGGACATGGCTGAACCAAATTTCTCTTTTAGCCAATCATCCCTGTGCTATATTCCAAGAATGAATGTGGTATCTCATAGAACAATCAATCCAAGAATAACCAAGGGAACCCAGATGTTAAACCACCTCCACCCTCATCAAACCGTGATCACCCCAAAACTGGTGCTCTAATCACAACCGAATTGAACTTGGAATGCCATCCAAAATCCATCACTATCCTTCAGGAATTTTTCGTCTCCTTGTCTCTCGGGCTTTACCGCAATACAATCCCAGATCGCTAGGCCCCAAACTAATACTAAACTCTTAGGATTTACCGCAATCCAAACCTGGATCAATAGGCCCTAAACCGAGACTTCTCCCTCAGGCTTTACCGTATATCCCACCAAAATCGGTCAAGGGATTCTGAGGCCTTTGGGAATGAACCTTGAGACCACCTTGGCCCTAGGTTTTGAAATCCATCTGGAAAACCAAAGGTGAAAAACCAAAATAAACACCCCAACAACATAGCATCCAGAAAAAACAAGGCTGGATGAAAACCATTGCCATAACTCGGCAAAACCATGCCACCGAAAACTTGAGAACCATACATCAACATGCAAATCCATGCATGTCCAAACCAGCTAAGAAATCACACATGCAAAAGGTTGCTTGCAATTATTCTTGTTGAAGTTTCTTGATCCTGCTTTTCCTTCCTTGATCCTTGCTAGCCTGCTTCCAAGAAAACTCTAAGTGACCAAGAGTGAGAGAGAGAGAATAATGAGAGAGCTCCAAACTTGAACTGACAAAAGGTTACCAACTGATCCTCAGAAGCCTTTTTATTAATGAGGCCTCTATTTTCTTCATTGTCCATTATTTTCCTTCAATTTCCTCGTCATGTGCAAAATTTGATCTTTCACCTTACTTTTCTCCTAATTTCCTTTATTTTCATAAACAAATGTGCTAAACACACCCTTTTTCCTTTTAATGCCTTTGCCTTTGCCAATTTCCTTATCCAAAAACACATCCAGTGATGCCCACTAGGATATCTTTGCCCAACATTCAGCTTGAAATAAGTGCCCCTTAACCATTGCCTTATTTTGCCTTTATTAACTTTTATTATATGAACTTTTCACCAGGGTTGTTACAAGCACCATCAGTGAACATAGAAACAATATAAATAAAAGGATATATGAATGCATTTAAAGGCCTTCTAAGCAAGAAGAGATATGAAGTGTGAAACAAAATCTAGGGAATACTCTTGGGGTCTTAAAGGTGGTAAAAAGATGTGTTTTATGGAGTGAACAAGTCATCTTGCCATTTTTTCTAAAACTATTCTTCTAGGATGTTTTGGACTATGAATCTTGAAGGAAATAGATGGCATATATTAATGTAAATGTGCTAGAAAATTACTTAGGATTTCTATAATTTTAGATATGTGCTATCAGGAAGTTGGGGTTCTTACTTCTCATGAAATCTACTTCAAATAGTCTAGCCTGGATTTTTCACTATAAATTTTCTTTTGAGATATTTTTGAATATGAAATTTGGAGGATATAAAGAGGAAATATTCCTATTCCTTTTAGAAAATTCAAACTTTGGTTCACTTTAATATCTACAATATTATATGAGGAAGTTTTGGTTCTTGAATGCTCTTGAAATCTTCATCTCTACAATATTATATGAGGAAATTTTGGTTTTTGAATGCTCTTGAAATATTCTTCAAACATGTTCTCTTGGAATTGTTACTATAAATTTTCCTCTCGGATGTTTCATGATGTTAAATTTGAAGAAGATAAGGCGAGACCTTCATGTTCATTTGGTAGAAATTTGAGATTTTATTTTACTTATTTATTTGTATTTATTAT
>APFE030219553.1:75180-92114 GCA_000404065.3 Pinus taeda
CTCAAAGTTGCAGGATTCCTGTGTATCTCATGGCTCAATAAGTTTTCCTCATGGCTCTTTATTTCACCTGTGATCATTGTTATTTCATATGTTTTCCATGTTTTTCTGTACACTTGAAAATCTAGATAGTAAGGAGAAAGAAAAGTCTCAGGATTTGGTCATTGGCTACCCTGAACTCAATCTAAACTATCTTATATGTTTTCTTCTGATACAGTATTTAAAGAGTAATTCTTCACTGCTACCTTTAATACTGTGTCATCACAGTGCGTTGTTGTTTTAGGAATTCAAGCAATTGCTCCTAAATGACAAGCCTCTTCTGCAATATTCAGCTTAAGTAAAGAAATCTTAATTTCTCTTTGCTGGTTGTTTTCACCTCACACTCACTATTTACATTTTGTTTCATGGAATACACACAGGCCCTGTAGCTATCCCTCACCGAAATCAAGACCTCAAGGGAAAACACTCCAAGACCCCATTGCCCAATGGATTAATCTCACCTGCAGATATACTTTAAGGAAATCAGAAGCATCCTCCCAACCAAACACAAAAACAACCAAAATATTCACTCCATAACTAGCCTAAAACCTTCACTGAAAGCAGTGACAAAACCTTATAGAGAGAGCCCTCTCTGACTGCAGCTAGGCTAGAAGTTGTAGCCCAAAGATCGGTTAGTGGTTACCCCGGCCGTATTCTCTTAGGAGTCAAAGAGAACAACCTGGGTGTTAACAAAGTGGATGGGAATAATTTCAACTTATGATCATCAATGGTGTAATCATAAGTTCTACATATGTTAGAGAACTCAAACAAGAAGTATCTGGATCTCTTGAGGTTAGGCCATGGAAGTGAGGAAGAGTAGAGGGGCTTATGTTTTTCATCTTTGCATCCCCATTGGTTTCTCTGATGGGACAAGCACCCTCACTTCTTCCTTTATCAACTCTGTCATTTCTATTTTCATCCATTATGTCAATTGGAATGGGTTCTCCTTCTTCTTCTCCCCCTGAAGGCTCTTCAAAAATCTCTGGTTACTCGCCTAAGGGGTCCTCCAATTCACAACCATTGAAGAAGATGGAATGTTGGTTATTGGAAGTGGTCGGGGTATTTGGCAGAAATTTACCTAAGTTATCCCTATTCCTATGAGGCATGAAATAAGTGTTTTTGTTTTGTTTTGTTTTTCAAGCTTTGATACTAATTGCAAAACTGAAATAACAAATTGAATGGAAACTAACTGTTGAATGAAATCTTACTTGCAGAATGGAAAGGAAAGAAAACCAACTTACAATTAATTTTTCAAAAATGAAGCTAATAGCATAATGAAAGAGATAAGAAATGGAAGAAAGAAAGAAGAAATCACATCTACTTAGACACCTCCATAGCAACAGTGCCAAAAAGTGATGAGCGCCAGTATTGCAACAAGAATGTTGTAACTCTTGGGGCTACCAAATTTACTTTATCAACTTGGGGTTCATACGAACTTGGAGGTGACAGTGCTTTATACACAATCAGATGCAATGGGTCCACTCTTTGTCACTATTGAGCTGGTGATAGACAACTATGGTTTCTCAAATCATCATTCTATTGATTTAGAAGAGGTTTAATTACCAATGAAGAAAGGGGAATTTTACCCTAATTGGAAGAGTGGAAATATTTTCTATTGTAGTAAGGAAAGACTGAAATAAATGCTTTAAACACACCACTCATCTAACTATTTTTTAAGAGATATTGTTTCAAAAGAATTCTAAGCTAAAATGTGTGTAATACTAACTATCCTAGGCATGCAATATAACATAACCAAACCTTTTACTGCTGTGCATATGAATGAACATGATAACTATTTTTTTCTTTTTGTCATTTTTTGTGAAAATGTGAATGCTAATATTCTTCGTGATGTGGCAGGTGGGTTATAGATGGTTGTAAAAGGTTATATGGCTTCGGAGGAAAGTGGGGGTCTTCTCCTATCTTCCTGTATGCTTTTTCCACAAATCAGCCTCAAACAGGCCAGTACAGGTCATCCTACATGATGTCATAATGCTTCCTACAAGATGTCCTAATGCTCCTACAGGATCCCCTGTATTCCTACAGGATCCGTCCGGGAGATATAGGGGTGATTTGGAAGGTAGTGTAGGGCCTAGGGAAGGTGAATAATGAAAGAAAAAAGGCAAGCGAATGGCTAGGATTTCTTCAGAGTTCAAAATAGATTTTGTAAGATGGTAGGATTTTCTCAAGAAACCTGGAAAGTATTTCTTATGGAATGACGAGTTGGTTGATGGACTTAGTGGTTTTTGGTGATCTTGGATGGATGAGGTTAGGATGGGGTGGCTGTCATGAGATCTTCCTGCACTATTGAAACTCTTGCAATACATACATTACTTGCGTTGATCCAATCATATCAAACAAGGAAGATTTCTAGTCAACTTAAGAAAACAAAATTTCATTATTTAGTTGCCTGGTTCATGCATGGAAATAATTGTAGAATATTGTGAAACACCATGATATATAATACAAAGTTGGAGATATCAGAAAGGACAACTGAAACCTATTCTTGAAAACTAAAAAGATGCTGGCCTAAGTAGCAGAAAACCTTAAATTCCATAAGAAATCAAAATTCTGTCTTTTTGGGGCTAAATAGGAGTTTTTCCTCAAACCACGGCCCCTGAAGGGAGGAGTGAGGCCAAATCCACCTACTATCAGCCTTTTTGGTATTCCTTTACCTCTCTAAAACGACTGCTACAGCTATGCACAAATGGAAGTAAAGTAATCAAATTTACCACTACTTGCTAGGAAACAATGCTAAAATCAATTCAAGAATTAATCTATGCAATAACCTAAGCATACAAGTACAAGAAGAGGAGCCTTTGCTGCTAGTATTGGGCCCTAACCCAAGAGCTTCAACCCTCTAAGTCAACTTAGTGCTAGATCAAGGAAATGTGCATTCTCATTATCATATCAAAAATTACATAACAGTGTTTTGCCACAAAACTTTAACTCGAAAATGCTTAGTGCTCTTACATAAAAAAATACGAATCCTAATGAGGCTCTAGGCCTCCTTATTTATACAATTGAAGTCTCAAACAAATTCCTTGAATATAGGGATGCTTGGCTCCCAAACTCATGATGCACTGGTTCTTAACTCACTCGCTCAGTTGCCTATGATCTCCATAATTCAGCTGCTTGCAACTCCGAGCTAGTGTGATTTGATTGAGGAATATTCAAATGTGTGAGGATTTAATGAGGAGTATCTATCTCCTATAATGTCTCCTCCTTGTCTCATTCGAGTTCCTTCCCTTAATTAGCCAAAATTTCCATGATTTTCTCCCCAAAACCTACAATCAATGTACATTAGACCATGAGACATGGCATCTCACTTTTACTCATCTCATTAAGCAAAATATAATTAAAACATGTAAGGAATTATGAGAAGAGTTTATTTTAGTAAGCTTAGAGGTGTATTAAGGTCCATATAGTTAACCAATGATGAGGATCATCAGTATTCATCATCTGTATGGTTGTGTCCATGCCGTGGATTTATATCTTGATCTCAGATATTTATATGTATGTGCATCCCTGATTTGCAGGTATCCTCACAGTGTGTGTCCGTGTCCTTACAAGAGCTCATAAAGCATCTCAGCCATCAATCCTCATTCTACCTTCATGATTTAGGGAGCATCTGTTACACAGTATTTTGTCACGCCTCCTGCACTTCCTTGTGACATACCCCGAAGTGCCCGAAACATGACCATTATATATTATACTCAACCATGTATATAGCTCAGATCCCTCCTTTAACTTTGCTTGGAAAATGTCTTGAGATTTCCTTGAAGAAATAACTCTTAAAACCCTAAAATGAGGGTCATCTCCCTTATGAAGCACAAAACCACAATGGTTGCATGTTGCATCGTGTTTGACCTATGATGGCATCGCTCTATTCCCTGTCATACCCACGATGATCCCAAAAAGGTAAGTTTCCCAAAGAGGATGAGAAGCTTCATGATCTAGAAGCTTCCGGAGTAGTGAGCTAGAGGTGGTTTCATATATATGAGGTCCAATCCTCCTAACTTGACCTCTTTGCCTTATCCCTATGAGCTACCTCCTTGAGATGTGGGCCCAATCCTATCTTTGGAGAAGTCCTAACTCCTTCTCCCTACTTATAATCCTCCTCTCCCATTCCCAAATGCTTGGTCTATGTCCATTTGCACCCCTATGTTGAGCTTGTGCTTAGAGCCTATTCATTAGACTTGAAGAAGGAGTGTTTGGAGAGTTCCTTGGCTTGGACTTGGATTACCACTCAAGGAGAGCCTTTCAACATCAAGGCTATGGTTGTAAGCTTCCCTTTATTCTTTAAATAATATACAACTACTGGTCCATCTTCCCAAAATATATGTTCATGTATGTATTAGCTTGGCATTCCTTGATCAGCTAAGTAGGTTATTATTAGATTTGTTATTGGTTTTGGCATGCTTTGTTGTCTCTTGATCACTTGTGCGGGTACATAAGTGCTGATAGAAGTGACGTAGTGGGGTTTTTTTCAGTATATTATGATGCCATTTGGACTTAAGAATGCACCTGTGATTTTCCCACGTAGTCATAGCATTGTTCAAGGAGTTCATTCATTAGTTCCTAGAAGTATACTTTAATTATTAGATGGTGTTTGGATTAGTAAAGCACCATGTAGCAAGTTTGCGCCTAATGTTGGATACATGTCACAAATACCAGACCACGCTGAACTTGAAGAAATGCATATTATATGTTCCCTTTGGGATCTTACTATGTCACGTGGTGTGCAAGTAAAGATTGATGGTGGACCCTGCAAAGATTGTGTTCATAGTCAATCTAGAGGCCCTAAGGAATGTTTAGATAAGCACAGCATTGGGACATATAAAATATTATAGAAGATTTACCAAAACTTATCCTTAAATTAATTTACCCATGGAGACACTGTTGATGAAGGATGCAATGTTCTGTTGGGATGAAGAATGCCATCCCAACTTAGATGTATTGAAAGAAAAGATGGTCTCTACGCCGATTTTGGTATTCCCATCTTGAAAGAAGGAATTTCACATACATGTGGATGCCTCTTGCATTATGTTGGGTGCAGAGCTAAAGGAGAAATGGACCATTCTATACCCTTCACAAGTAGGAAATTATCGAAGGCTGAGAATAATTATTCAAAAACTGAGCACGAAGGATTGGCCATGGTGTGCGCGCTACAAAAATTTAGACATTATTTGTTAGGAGGACATTTCAGAATGTACATAGGTCATTCTACCTTGAAATACCTGGTCAATAAGTCTATGTTAGGGAGGAATATCTGCACATGGTTGCTATTATTTCAGGAGTATGACTTTGAAGTTATTGTGAAGCCGGGAAGGTTAAATGCAAGACCTAACCATCTGTCGCAGATCGAAACAGGCAAAGAGCCCAATAATTTGGAGGAAGGTTTTCCATATGTGTAGCTCTTTGTGGTGCGCCTGGCAGATAATAATTTTGTCAAGATTATTCACTTTGTGACTATGAGGATGGTGCCATAAGGATACACAAGTCAATAGAAGAAGGAATTAGTAGTGCGCATGAAATATTTTTCAGTTATTGCGGGACATTTGTATAAAATGGGTTTCGATGAAATATTGCAAAGATATGTGTTGGATTTTGAGCAGGCTAGCATTCTCGTTGAAGCTCATGGAAGAGCTCTGGGAGGTCATTATGAAGGCAAGGAAACTGTGCAGAAGATTTTCTGTGTAGGTCTATAGTGGCCAATTCTACACAAGGATTCCAAGGCATATTGTAAGGCATGTGATCCATGTCAAAGAACTCATAAACCATTGCGAAGAGATGAATTTCCATTACATCCTCAAGCATCTTTGTAGCCATTTGAGAAATGGGAAATTGATTTCGTTGAGCCAATTCATCCCCTGAGAAAGAAAAAAGGCATGCATTATAACATCACAATGACGAAATACCTAACCTGATCGGAGGAAGCACAACCAATTAAGCATTGTACAGGGGCTATGAAAACAAATTTTTTCTTTGAAAATGTCTTAACCAGATTTGGCTACTCGAAAGTGTTGATGAGTGACAGGGGTACGCACTTTGTCAACTAAATGATCAACACGTTGAATGAAGAATTCTAGGTCTACCATCAGAAGGGTACACCATATCACCCACAAGCCAATTGAACTGTTGAAGCCTTTAATAAGATTTTGGAGAACAAGCCGACAAATATCTACAACACACAGTAGAATAACTGGGATGTGTGCATACCTGCAATACTATGGGCTTATAGGACTACTTGTAAGAAGTTGGCAGGGTAAATGTCGTTTAGATTGGTTTAAGTGGTCGAAGTTGTAATGTTGATGGAGTATATTATGCCTATTCTATGAATAGCGGCTCTCACAGGTACAATGAATTGTGAGGCCTTGAAGGAATGGCTCGTGCAACTAATAGAGCTCAAAGAGGATCAATTTTTGGCAGGATTTCATCAACAAGTACAAAAGGAACACAAAAAAGCATTGCATGATCACCATATCAAGCTTCAAACTTCCAAGTTAAATGATCTTGTCCTATTATATGATAGTAAATTCACTAAATTTATGGGGAAATTCTAGATGCATTGGTGAGGGTCATATATGATCAAAGAAATTACAGATGGATGTGCATTTCTGACTCCTGTGCCTATGTCATTGAGGTCATCTAGGTCGAATCCTATCCCTACCAGAGAAACCCAAACAACCAAATCAAAGAAGGACAAGCAAAAGAAGCTGGTGTCAGTGTACGCCTCCCCCAGGGAGCATACTGACACGTAGAAATAGACAAAGATAAGAAGCCAGAGAAAGTAGTGGACCTAGAGGCTGTAGAATCCCAAGGAACATAAGACATTAATGCTGAAGGAGTGGAACCCATAACTAGGATATCCAAGTATATCCCTTTGTGCAAGGGAAAGGTGAAGGTCACAAAGGACCCAGATTCTAAGAATTTCACCATATCTATGCCCCTACTACCTGAACAGGTCCCATTTGAAGGTTTGCGTCTTGCGAGGATCCTGATATTGAAAATGGATGATCGAACCTCATAGACCACACTATGTTTCCCCACTTGGTGATGGAAAAATACATGAAGAGAGTCTATTATGAAGAATAAGGTGTTATATCATTGGAAATGAAGGAATGGGTGTGCGATGTCCAGCACTAGGGGTTACTCAAATTGTTATGGGTGCCCCATTATTATCGCACCCCCATTAACACAATCTATGTGCGCCAGCTTCTCACACTGGTGCATGATGGTTGTTTATGGTTGGGAGGGCCTATGCCCATCATAAATATGCTTATTCACATAATCATGCACCAGCATTATAAGCGCACGAACTCGGCCAAGCAGTTTGGCAGAAAGACTGGGGAAAGGACCTCTCAGAAAGGATGAAGAGGGATTATGGCCTCCTTAACAAAGTCATGAGGATATTCAATTCTTTCTATAACACACCCAACAATTCAATTGGCTACCCAGATCTTAGCAAGGAAGGTAATGTGTAAATGTCATGTAGACGAAGTTCTAGTGCCTGTAGTTTTCCTAGCTGCATAGTCTGCAAAAGGTGTACATTTTAATTAGGCAAGATACCTCTGTCAAGAATTCCTAGCAAACTATCACAAAGACCAAGACGAGACCAAGTCTTTCCACTACACTTGGTTATTGTTTTCCATTGTGTTAGTTGCATGGAAATTGTTGGAGGATAGCCAATTTCCTCCGCTTAAGGAAGGATTACCAGAGGCCATGCAGTTTGCTTCCTTATGGTCTACAAAGTATGCCACGCAGATCAGAGAAACGAAGATATTTTGGGTTCTTATGGAGATGGATTTCCAACTGACCATTAATCAGTGTCTTAGGTTGTCCCCAACCTTATTCACACAGTTTCCAGCCTACGCAACATTCAAGGCTGACTTCCACAAAGTGTACATCCATGCGCGTAAAGATCCAATGCAAAAATGGCACGAATTTCCCTATTTGGTAACAAAAATGGATGTAGAGGAGGTCATAGCGAAATGTCATGCAGAATGGTGTGCCCCATGAGACTTAGCTGTGGGACCAAGAACGGGTGCGAAGAGTTCTGCCACGCAGAAAAGAGAGGATGTACCTAAGTAGGATGCGCTTAGACTGGCAACATAGAAAAAGAAAGAAGTTGCTGAAAAATATCATGTGGAGAAAGAATGTGCTGCCAAGTAGCAGGTATAACAGGAATAGCGTGAGTCACAAAAAGGTGACAAATCACCTTCTCTAGAGACAATGGAGGAAGAACTTTCAGGGCAAGGCAGTGGAGCTGACGAGGGGTAGAGAACCCCATTTATTCTGAAGAGACATGGCAAGAAGCAGCAGGGAGGTACAAGGAAGAAGTAGAAATTGTATAAGCCACAGGTTGAACCCATGGTTTTAATGGAAGGTGATCTTGATGAGATCGATGACAACATTAGGGATACAACAACTGATGTGCTACAACATATTGAGTCGCACTACATGTAAAAGTTGGGGAGCATCCAAAAGGATTTGCATGAGTTGTAGATCCAAGAAAACAGAATACAGGTGGGTACCGGACAAGCGAGCATGAAGCAAGCAAGCCTGGAACATGGGACAAGCCAAGCAGCAGAGCTAGTAAGGACTATGGATATCAAAACTATAGCATTACCTGATAGGTCCATTCATGTAAAGTCTGCTAACGATCACATTATCCTGAGAACAATCAAGAACATTCGACTGAACATAGCACTTCTCCCCAATAAGACCCTCCATGCACTGTATAAAGGGGTGGCAGATAAACTGAGAACTAGGGAGAAATGCACCTTCAACCTCATCAGTGAGTACAAAGTGAAAAATGAGCATATGTTCACTGAAAAGATGTAGGCTTTGAAGGAAAAGGAGGCACTTCATACCCGTAGTTCCAGTATGGAGTCAGAAGTAGCGGAGGCATGCAAGAGAGTGTCTGAACTTCACATCCCAGAGGATCACAGCCAAAAGCAAAGATCAGAAATCTAGTCATTGGAGTGTGTGACACTAAAACAAAGGTCAGATGGGTAGCCTTTGAGCTCAACATGAAGATTACAAGTTGTAGTTAAATTTGCAGCCAAAAACTCCACATGAAGTTCGGGACTAGTGCAGAGTCACAATAAAGGAAGGCATGGCTACCTTTGGATGCCACAATCACTCACTGTACAACATTATTTCAGTAGGCCATTGAGCTAGTAACCAATCTGCAAGAGGATTTGAACCTTTAGACACTAAACATAGAGGTAAGGAGTTCTAGTAGAAATATGATGAAGTCAGGGCTACTACGCACTCCTTAGCACTAGTGTAGCACCTTGCTAAATTACAAGAGGGAAAGCATCTCCTAGCACAAGTGGAGGAAGTGCAGAAGAATGAGGCCTTTCTAAAGGCCATGTAATAGCCTTGGTTAGAGGAGGTTTATCAAGTCACAACTACTATTCAGGAAAGGCTTAAAGGATTGCAGCATAAACAACAAATGATGAGGCTGGCCATAGAAGGACTAGCCACAGAAAAATTGGTCAAGGAAATCAAGGAGGCAGCAACACAGAGTGTTGTTGAAGTTGTAGTGATCCAGGTGGAGATGGGGGATCTTTGAAGTAACATCACAGCACCATTAGAGTGACTCGAGGGCGAGTCATGATCTTTGTGTTGGGGGCCTATTGGGATGCGGTCCCCTGGGTCAGTTTTGGCATTAAGATAGCCCAAGTTTTGATACATTTTTGTAATTAATGTAAAGTCTCTGCAATTTTTGGATGTGAAGAACGTAGATGAGTAGGAGTCAAAGTGGTTTAGCCCCTTATTTTATGAAAAGTTTGAGTCCATTTCGAGATTCACCCATGGTCCGTGGACCATAGGATTGTATGAAAAAGGCTATAAATAGGTCTTTCTCAGAGGGTCTAAGGCATGTTTTTTGATGATAACTAAGGATGGATAAGAAGTGATAGCAAGAAGAAGTGGGTCAGCTAGGAGAAGAAAGGCTTTGCAATTGAGTGTGCAGAGGCCTAAGTAGAGTCCACAACTGAGTGCAATGAGTCTTGCAACTGTGTGTGTAGGGTTGTTTTGAGTCTATAATCCTGAATTGAAGATCAATATAGATAGTTTTCCGAAGAATTCTTGCGTATTATGTATTTTTGCTAATATTATATGTTGTTGATGAATGATGTGCTTTATGGAATATTGATTGAATGTTGTGCAATTCTCTTGAATGTATGTTAATGATGTATGCTATTCATTTTTAAGTGCTTTTGTGAAGACTTTGATGAATTCTCTAATGTTTACTAATAACTTAAGTAAATCTTCGTGAAACCTAATTTAGTACTGCTCTCTAATGTGCATAAGTAGATATATTGGTTGTTGAAAGTCTACAAAGACTGATCATAGACCTTCACGAAGGTTAGAAGGCTGTTTAATGGAATTGTAGCAACGAGCCCTAAGATTGTATCAATCTGCATGAAGGTAGATCTGAGGTGCTTGAAGACATCACACTAGTCTCTTGATGCAGAAACTTATTTCTTGCATCCCCCCATATGGGTTCGGGTGAGACTACAACCTATGCTATGCAGGTTGCTGCAAAAAGGGCTAGTAGTTAGTTGGCTGGTGCAACTAACTACCAAATGGAAAAGGAAAATTTTTCCTTAATGAAAAAAGGAAATGTTTCCTACTCTTGGAAATGAAAGACTGGATTGGATGGTGTTATAAAGTGACATGAAATCATCTAGCTAAGTATATACACATTTTTCCTACAAATGAAACCTAACTTAACCTTGTTTATAACATTTAGAGACCTGGACTAACCGACCATGGAATTTGATCTAAGAACTATTATGAGTGTTGCATACATGTGCTAACTTAAAAATTGCATAAAAAGCGTTTTTGATGTTTAATTTTATGAATGCAAATACTAATTTCCAACTTGTTCTTTAGCGGGGGAGACAGGTATGGAGAAAAAGGTCTGGACTAGTTTAAAGGGTGTGGAATCCATATTGAGGCCTAACCTACACTTAGATGACCATTTCTTCTCAATACGAGCTTAAAACAGGCTTCTACAGGGTTTCATGTAGTACTAGAGGATATCCTAGTTCTACTACAAGATGCCCTGTTTTACTACAGGAAATAGGCCGAAAGATTGTAAGGTGGTAGGAAATGTGGAATGAAGTGTGGGAAAGGTGTCTGATGGGGAAATAAGGCATAGAGGAGGTGCACACTTCCCAAGTCTCAGTCAAATGCTTCGAGATGGTTGGAGTTACTCAATGGAAGTGACCACTTTGCTTACAAAACAAGAATTTAGAGTAGGGTTTGGTGGACCTTGGTAGCATAGGTGGAGAAGACTTGGATGTGGTGAATTAGATGAGGTGTCCCTGTAGATGAGGTGCCCCTGTAGATTAGAAGCTCCTGCAACACCATACATTTTTCTTCATTTATGCACAAATTCATTTATACCTAGAAAAGATGAGTTAAATGGAGGAAAATAGAGTTATTAATATCTAATGTGTAAGCTTATGAATGGAAGTGCTTCTAAACCATAGAAAACTCAAGATATCAAAATGAAAACTAATGCAAGAAAACTAATTAATCATCTAATATTTTCATATTAACAAAACCAAAATCACTTCAGCAGCTAACTATGAATGTAAACTAAGCATACATGTATAGAAAGAGGAACCCTTGCTGCTAGGGATGGGCCCTAACCCAAGATCTTTAGCTCTCTAAGTCCACTCAGAGCTAGATCAAGGGAATCCTTCTAATTTTCATTAAAATATAAAAAATACATGAGTTATCGGTCATAATGTCTTAGCTCAAAAATGCCTCTTAGATATAACAAAAAAATTCGAATCCTAATGAGGTTATAGGCTTACTTATTTATACAACTGAAGCAACCAGCAACTTCCTTAAATTTAGGGAGGCTTGGCTCCCAACTTGAGATCCACTTGTCTTGAACTATCACTGGACTGATTGCCAATGACCTCAATGGTTTGTCCTGTTGTAACTTTGAGTTGATGAGATCTAGTGGAGGAATATTCAAGTGAGTGAGGAGTTAAGGAGGGAGATTCAATATTCTAAAATCCCTCTTTCTTTTCTACTTTGAGTTCTTGCACTTTAATTAGAAAACTTGCTCCATATCCTGCCATTAATGCACATTAGGCCACAAGACATAACATCTCATATTTACCCTTCTCACTATGAAAAATATAAAAAAACATATAAATAAATATGAGAAAAGTTGATTTTAATAAGCTAGAGAGTGGCATTAAGGTCCATCTAATTTACCCATTTACGAGCCTCATCATCACCCTGTATTGAAAGTGTTGCTCATCCTCTGAGCAACTCAATCTATGTCCATGTATTTCATTTCTCTGGTGGCCTCTCTGACATTCCAGGTTTCTGTTGTTGTATCCTTCTCTTATGGATAAAATACTGCATGCTTCTCTATTTCCTCCCACTAATTTCTTTCTTCTTATTCCTTTCTTCCTTCTAACATATGCAAGAGAAATGGTGGAATGAATTTCAAGCCAATCCAGTTGATTTTGAGTCTTTGAAGTGCCTTCTTATATAGTGGGGTCCTCTCTAGTCCATCCCTCATTCCTTTAGGGGAAAAATAATCCCTTGTATTTAGGATATATGGTAAGGTGCCCCATCACATTTGGCATGCTTGCTAGCTTTCATCACCTAGAAATCTCAAAGTGTCCTCAAAATGAGTGATTTCTTGCTCTTGTGTAGCTAGGTATCTTGGTGCAAGCTGGGGATCATCGACAATGAGGTTGTGGGTGTTAATGAAAACCATGGAATTGATATGTTCCGCTTTGATGTAAAGGGGCTTTGCTTCTTCTCTTTCAAACACTCTTTTTACTTCCTTAGCCCTGTCCTCCTCATCCCTAATCCATGATGCCAAGGCCATCAGTTGTAAGTTCCCCATCTTGGGATTGTGGTCCCACACATTTAAGTTTATTAAGCCGAAGTTATCTAAGTAGAATTAAGATATCTTGATCGTGTCCTCCAGAGTTCTTTGGTCACATAGCTCAATGAATTGCCTATAGTCTTGGAAATGCAAATTCCCTCATTGTGCTAGGGTCTTTATCTGAAACAGCAGCCATTGTTATTTTAGGTACAAGGCATATGATTTTGTTTGCATCCTACACTAGAGTGCCTCCATACGTAGACTTGCCATAGTGACCAATTGGCTCTTCTTTTCCTATCCCGGCCTCCCAAGTCATGTGTTCTCAGCCTCTAGTGTAGATTTTGTTGGCTTTGTGGGGCATGACCCAAGTTCAACATTAGTTAACCAAACAAATCCCTACAATATTGGCCCTTTCGGCATCAGCCCATGGAGTGTGGACCGAAGTCTCACCCGTAGCAGTATGGCGGGATGATGGAACCAATTTTCTACACCATTAGATGGTCATGATGTCAGTTTATACACTTTGTTCCTACTTTCACATAGGTCACTAAGCTCTAGGGCTTTGTCAATCTACCCCTTTATTCCGTCCATCGATACCTCTGCGAACGTGTATGCTTGACCTTCGCGCAGCCTTTACCCACGGTACAGGTACTTTCATGCTACTATGTTAGTGTATTGCATAGGTTTCCAAGTTATCTTAAGTCTTTTACTTGTCTTACTAATCAACCATGGTTAGTGTCGCGTAAACTGATATTTTTACTTGTGTTCAATTAACCAATATAATCACATATATTTGCTCATCACATAAACATTGTAAATTAAACCCAAACACAATATAACCAGATGCATTAACAAGAAATAAATACATAGAATTTGCAGAATACTTCTCTTTATTTATATCTGTTGGACACCTAATCCTAAATGGGTTAGTGTGGAAGCCGAATGGACAAAAGGAGTTCAAGAGACCTTGGGATGTTAATCCCAACGGTCACCATATTGTACTATAAATGTATATCAATTGTCAATAAAAAATGTATTGCATGATTTATCTTTCCTATCTTTCTTGCTCCCCATGTGTGTTTAACATGGTATCAGAGCCATGATGTGTGGCCTGTGTAGTTTTCTCTCTCAGGGTTTATCTTTTAGTTAAAAAAAAAATAAGATGTTGTTATTCCCTGAGCAATTGGTCTGAGCTGCCTTGAATAGCGCTGGCCTAGCCTTCATTAACTGCGCTCTGTCTGCCACACCTATGTTGCCCTGACATATTCTATTTTTGATTTCTGCATATGCTCAGACACCAAAACGTTTCATTGACCATCCGTTTAAAAGCGTTGAGTGCTTGCCTGACATGGTATCATCAGTTTGAATGCGCTGTTTTAAATATTGAATGCGCACTTTCCAGTGAATTGTTGCCTTGGGAGCTCCGCCATGACTAAATTCTTTTACATCCAATACACTGGCCTCATTTGAAACGGCAAAAGGATCAAAATCATAGCAGAATCCACCGAAATCAGTTCATATTTCGGTCAACTATTCACATATCAGAAGATTGAAAATATGGGTAGAGCGCATATATTCTCTCACTTTAATGCCTCTTAAATGCATGAATCTGCCAATCTACATTATGTGGAAAGAAATATGTTATGGTATTCCTCCATCCCCAAGCACAGCCAGCTATATTTAACATATATGGAGTGAACACAGTGTCTACGAGTAGCTCTCCTCTATGATTGAACGCAACCACTGATAGTGTTATATGATTTGTCATTCCAGACTCCCATTCTTATGGGACGAGTCATTCCAGACTCCCACGATTTTCCTTGTGGACTGTGTCTGCATTCATCACCTAGTTGAAGACCGCATCAGGGAGTTCATTCACAGAAGCATGGGATTTATGATCAAGAGCAAGCTATTTTTTATTTTTGCGCTCATAATTTTATATATACCAGATGTAAAAGTTTCCAGTCTACTCGAGGGAATTCATATCTCTGGTCCATTGTTGTTTGGAAATCACTATGCATATGGAATACATTTTAGAGTATATATTGTTCATCTAATAGCTGGTATCCATCTTCAACTTCACTGCTGTACTGAAGACTGCTCTGCTGGTATGTTGTTTAACGCATGACATCTCTGCCTGAACGCTAGTATATTGTTTAACACATGACACTCCATCTCCCGGTTGACACTCCAGTTCCCGTTTAAGGTTTAACTGCATTGGAATTTTTTATGGTCTGCTATGCGTTTAAATGTTGTTGTGCTATGCGTATGAGAGCTGTGGTAGCTGAGTAGAAGCTGCATTCTTGAGAGCCGTATGAGAGCCTGAACAGTGGTATATTTGAAACACTGTTTGACATATTTGAAATGTTGTTTATTTGAAACGCTTGGAGAAGTGCCATGCCTTTTTTGTCGTACCTCAATTATGTCAGTGTAACCCTAATTTAATTTATGGAAGTGTTTGAACATATTAGAACTAAAGTGTTCTACCAACGCGGCGTACAGTTTGGTTCCATTCCTTTGCTTTTGAAGTCGGTGGCTCCATTATTGGATCCACGCATTCGACAAGCTCATATATTCTATCTGTTTTTTAGGTTTCGTATCAGGACCTCGTCCGGAATGATAGTGTTTATATCAGATCCGGGCCTTTCATTGCCTAGAAAGATAAAAAGACAAGATAATCTCCAAAGCCCCCGCTATAATCATAGAACTTAGAAATGGGTGATTCCTATGCCAGAGAATATTCAGTCACTGCTTTGTAAAAATCTCAGTTGGCAGCTAGAAATATATATGTATGGCTTAAGTGTACAAAGAAGAAACACAAGTTTTCAATTTATTGCTGCTAAGGAACTCCAGAAGCTAGAATTTCCTTTCATTGATACCGTATTCACAAACTGCCTCTTCCCTCACCAAATCCTACGATAAGAAAAGTTCTACTGGTAAACTTTAAAGTATATAAGAACCGTCATTCTCAGATTCTTCTTGCACTAAACGACAGCAGAAATTGCCCTTGCATGGTGCAACTTCTATTATGAAACGAGTCAGTAAAAAAGTAGGAGAGCAACGTGTAGCAACTGAACCTTCAGACTCCAGTTTCGTGAAAGGAATGCGAATATTGGCATGGTTTAGGAAGCATTTGAGTATTGTTTTTGCCTGAAGGTGAGTGGATCGAGATTGATAATATTGAATGATTTTGAACATATATTGGAAAGCTTCCGCATGTTGAAATGGGAAAGTGTGAATTGGCCAATGATTGAAGTTTTTGATTCGGTAAATGCTGGGATGCATTCTTCTATGTTTTAGATATTAATGATCGTGGGTATTGCAGGCCTAACCCTACGTCACTTTTCCTCATTGTTTCACTATTTTTTTGAGGATTAAAAATGGCTCCAATTAATGCAATATTAGAGTTAGTGGACAATCTAATACTCTCTACTATGAATAATACAGTCAAAATCAGCAAGGATTTTCTCTCAGAAATTCAGACATGTCTACAAAATGCACAGGAAAAGATTGATTTTTTGCAGCTTGAATCACAGCTACAGCAAGAAGAGCTACATCAAAATAGACACCATTCTGAACCTGTTTTTGTTCAAAACATTGAGAGAACCATCCATCAACAGCATGTTAATAATGTTACAGTTCATTCAGATTTAGTACCAAACAAAGCAGCGAGGTTACATGCAGATGCAGAAGTTCATTCTTCACTTCCCAAGCCCATCATCAGACCTTGGGAACAGCTTGTCCACAACAACCACATAACCGGTCTTGGATATGACAAGGACTTGCCCTTTCATATTCCAGACTATGCCAAGCCCATTCAGTTTCAGAGTGCTGGATTCATTTATGACAGTTCACATGCTCCTTATGACAGTTCACCTCCAGCTGTTCCAAACTCTGCTCCTCTTCCACAGCAACAACAACAACAACATATCGTGAAATTCCAACACTGTGATCGAGTTGGCCATATGAAAGATCACTGTTTTGATCTTCATCCATGTAAGCATTGTCATAAAACCAG
>APFE030219553.1:111864-132872 GCA_000404065.3 Pinus taeda
CCTCTCAACATGTAGCGCCAAAAGAAGTCTTAGACGTTGTGGAGGAGTCACGATTGGTGAAGCAGCTTCAAGAGGTTGTGGAGCAGCCACAACTAGAGAAGCTGAGAGGAGGTCGAGTAGAGACATCTACTCATGCAGAGACCTCCAGTAGGGGAAAAATTCAAGCCAGGTGGGCAGAGGGATCACATGTAGCCATACCTCTAGGTAGGAGGTGGGGTGATGTGGAGTGATCGTCCCAAGGAGGAGTGGCAGGATCCTTGAGGTGCCCATCCTCTTTGGTTTGACTTTGCTACAGGAGCCCCGATGAGTAGTAGGATTGACTAATTGGGTAGAGACAGATGCCGATGGAGCGGCAGAGGGAGCTACAGTGCAGGAGTCCCAAGATAGCGTAAAGCTAGTAGACTACAACAATGTGAGAGGCACAAGAGTTTTGCACCAGTGCATGTTGGCACAGAGAGGTGTGCAATGGTGCAAGATGCATGGAGATGTTGTTGTAGCACAGAGGTTAGAGAGGGATCACTTTTCAACAACAAGTAGAGCTTCAACATCAGAGTATGTTTCTAGTCCAACAGAGAGGTCAGCTGGTAGTTTTTTTCTTATTCCGAGAGCTGCTAGAGTAACCACACCTGGTAGAAGTGTTGCATGTAGAACATTCTGAAGGTACAGGATCGGGTTCGAAAGGAAGCCTTTCATGTTGAGAGGGAGTGTTGAAAATGGCAGCAAGAAATGCTAAAATTAGAAGCGTTAAAAATAACATTTTCGGTACTAGTTCTGGATTGAGCAACAGGGACTGAAAAATGGAAGTGCTAAAAATAGCATTCTATTTTTAGCAGTTCGGGATGGATTCTTATTTTAGTCAGTCACTGGACTAAACATAGGACATAAAATTTGGATTTGATATTAACAACAGTTTGTAAATTAATTAATTAATTCATCTTGAGTTAATTAGTTAAGGAAAAACAAACTTGAAGTCTATGTGAGGACATGCAAAAGGTTATCTATTAATTGAGGAATTTATCCATCAGCTAAAGAGATAAGGATGAGTTCGAAATTGAGCTCTAATTAGTTGGCTCAGTTAGGTAAGTCAAGTCCAGTTAGATTGATTTAAGCAATTTGTTTAAATTAAGTAAGTTCAGTTAGTTATTGCATGCTTGCATATAACTACTGCACATCAGATAACAAAAGATTCTCTCATGAATAACTCATGCATGTCAGTTTAGATAGAGACCCAGTTGACATCAGAAAAGGGATAGTATACTATCAGTTGGATGAATATTTTTTCCTATAAATGAAGCTCATCCACGATAAGGATTTATCTCCTTCACGACTGCGTAGTTGCATAAGAGGTTAGTGAGTGTGTGAGGAGGCCAATTCACACAAGTGGTTGCACTAGACCCCAATCAGAATTGCAAAAAGAAATAGGAGGCTTGGAGGGTAGAACAGAGGTTAGATAGAGGCCATTCACTGTCTATGAGTAGTAGAGGTATTGCAGAGAGAGCATGATAGCTTTTGAGCTGATTCTTTTTGTAATACTAGCTATATTTCCACTTGTATGATAATATAGAGATGGGGTTTTAGGTTGAGGCTTTCCCAAGGTAAATTCTTCTGCGTTATGTGTGATTGATTTCTCCATATCAGTTATATGTGTTCTTATTGATGTTTCTCATGTCCGATTAAGCTTCCGCTAAATTGTTTATAGAAGTAGATCAAGTGTTTTGCTTTAGTACATTGCATTACCAGGTGATCTACAGTGGGAATTTCTACACTGATAATTTTCTTCAGGATTTTGATCATATTTTTATTTGTAGATTCAAGTAACCTATTGCCTTGAGGGTAATAAGAAGATGAAAGGTTATTTTTGATACCAAACTTGTTACAAAAGAGAGAAACTTTACTCGATATAAAAGCAAGTCCATTATCAAACACAATGTGAATGTGTGTGCCAAATATGGGAAGATGAGATTCTTTAGAGGACTAAATTAATTGGTCCTTAGTGGCCTTTTTAAGAGGGATTTCCTTAGAATATTTAGTAAATTAGACTGTGACAATTAAAATAAATATGTTCCAAACAAATGAAGATGGGTTGATTGGACCTATGAATTCAAGGCCCCATTTGGTAAAGGGGCAAGTCGACATGATGAGTTCCAGAGGCATAATAGTATATTGTAACCTTTTGGCTTGATGTTGACAGTCATTGCAAGATTTAACAAATTTAAATTTATCTTGAAAAATGTGTGGCTAGAAGTACCCAGTTCTTAGAATTTTATGTGCAATGGCTTTGGTAGAAAAGTTGTCTTCGATATGATCAACTTGTTATGATGAAGCATGTAGTGATTTTAGGATTTGATTAGTTTATTTTTCGTCAAAAAATCATAAAATCATGTCATCTAGAACGAAAAAAATTTAGTGAAATATTCATTTTGTGATTCAAATTCTTTGGTATGACAAGATAGTGTGACAATTGAAGAGCTAAATCCATGCCCTTAATGTTATTGGTTGCATTTATTGTCAAATTATTTTCTTGAATCTTGGTCAACCAGTGTGCTAATTTACCAGATATCATATTTTGAGACAATAAGAATTTGACTACTAGGAGTGGGCTCCTAACTTCAGAATGCTTTTGAAGGATCAAGTGTTTGAAATTCTCAATAGGTTTTACAAAAGAGTATGCATGTTTTTCAATTAGTGAGTACTTCATAGATCATCAGAGAGACTCTAACTTCTGAATGCTACAAGTTTTTCTAAACCTTCATGATTATTTTTCATTAAGATGGAAAAAATTTCCTCTTTTGTAGTATTAGTATAAATGATGAAATCTTCAGTAAAATCTAGAGTAGCTAATATAGGAGTTGTAGAGATAACATCCTTGATCTTTTGGAAGGCCTATTGAGTAGAAGGATTCCAATAAAATATTTGATCATGTTTTAACATGTGGTGAAGAGGCTTAATGATTTTCACAAAGTAGGGGATAAATTTGCACAGGGATATTTTCCCATAAATTATTGAATATATTTCTTATATGTAGGGGGAGAAAGTGCTTGGATATTCGTTACTAGTTCAGGGTCTATATTGATCCTAGAAGAAGAATATGTCCAATCAGTTTATCTTATTTGATGCAAAAAATAGTTTTAGAAAGGTTCAAAGATATTTCATATTTTCTACAGCAGGTAAAAGCTCTTTTCAAGTGATAAAAGTGATCTCTTCATTGCTTTGAATAGATACTCAAATCATATAAATAAATATGAATTATTACCCCAATCAAATAATCAAACAACTTATTCATAGCTCTTTGAAAAGTTGCACCAATGTTGATCAAATCAAAGGGCATGCATTTAAAATCAAGCATTCCCCACTTAGTAGTGAAAGTTGTTTTCTGTCGATCATTTTTCTTTAAATATAGCTAGTTATAACTTATAACCAGAAAAACCATCTAAACATGACATGATATGAGATCTAGTTACTTGTTGCGGGATTAGTTCCATATTGGGAAGAGGGAAGTTATTATTTATACTAGCTTTGTTTAGGGAATGAAAGTCTACACACAATGAATTTGGCCATTTTTCTTTCTAACCAAAACCAATATGGCACCCACTAAGAAAATTTGATTGCGTTGGACACCTAATCCTCTAAGGGTTGGTGTGGAAGCTAAATATTCTAACGAAGTCCAAGAGACCTTGGAATATGAAACCAAGGGTCATATGAATGTAATATAAATGTATATCTCTGTCAATAGAAATGCAGTTCATTGATTTATCATTCAGATTCTATTCACATTCCATGCATGTCTAACATGGTATTAGAGTTGCAAGCGTATTCCTGGCCTGCTTAATTACTGTGAGCCTAATTTACATATTTGTTGGTCTGCCATTTTCCAGCCTGTCAGAATTGTCCTTCAGTAGTTTTTCCACACTTAACAGTTTGCAGAGTTTCTTTGTATTCTGAAATCTCTTTGTATT
Organism: Pinus taeda; assembly: GCA_000404065.3. NCBI lineage: Eukaryota > Viridiplantae > Streptophyta > Pinopsida > Pinales > Pinaceae > Pinus > Pinus taeda. The sequence continues at coordinate 115,821 of APFE030219553.1, forward strand.
CTAAAATATGCACATTTTAATTTAGTGTTTTTCTATCCACCAACTCTATTGATTCTCTAGGTTAAGTGCTCTCCTCGAATCTGTCGATTTATGACTATGATTTGGTGCCTCCACGTAGGATAAAACTAGTGCGTCTGGTTATAACGTATACCGCCAGTTCTGTTTGTATTGAAACAAATCACCCGACTCTCGGTTATCAACCCACCATACCATACTTTACTCCTGGTTATAACGTATACTCTGACATACATATAATGCCTCTATTATATCATAACTCCTCCTCACAGTTAATACTCCCGCCTCCATTATATAACACTCTCACCTCTAGTAAATATACATTTCAAATTTTATGTTTGGAGACATTGAACCTCCCTCCATTACATTGAGTGCATTGATATCGACTCCCCTTTGTCTCATATTATGCACCCAACTGTATATCGACTCATGAACGTAGCCTGACTCCTGCTCTTTGTGACTGTATATTGCCCCACAGTACACCATGATGTGCTTGAATGCATTTGAATGCGTGATTTTCTCGGCATGCTGAGGATTGCATGTTGCGTGGTCTGTCTCGGTTGCTCAAATATCCCTGGGCTCTGCAATCGGCGCTAAAAGTGGCATCCCACGCCTCCGGGCTGGTCTCCACTATTATTGTGCAGGTAGAGTCAATGATCCCTACATTATTGACTACTATGTGAACTACTATGAAAATTTCCTCTGCCTTGTCGAATTGTTGGGCCACATCCCCACACCATGAAATATCAACTCTCACAGAAATGGCCACCATGTAACCATCGGATGAATTGATAGCAGAGACGATCTATTCTGCTTTGTTTGCATCATTCAGGTAGTTGATCACAACATTGGCATCGTCAGCAGCTAGGTGAAGGGAAATCTCAGCTTCCATACATTGCTCATGTGGATCACATACGTTGCAAATTGTACAACCACTGGATCAAGCAATGCTTAAATGAAAAAATCCCTCAGTTTCGATACAATCCACGACATGAATAGTTACAACCACTGCAAGATTGAATTTGTGTGCAAATTTTTTTTATTTTCTTGAAAGCTTAAAGAAAAGGCTAGTTCTCTTCATCAAATCCTTGGCAGTGTTGTCAAAGTCTCAATGAAAGAGAGAAGAAATAGAATCTATAAAAACCAGTCTAATAGGCATACCTGTGTGGTCTAAGAAATTTAATAATTCTTCTATTTTGTGAACACTTTGAACAAATATATTATTACAGGGATCTGATTCTTCCATTACAGAGCTAGCATTACTGTTGCTAATAGTAATCACTACATCAGAAGTAGTCTTATTAACATAAGGGTTGGTAACGGAATCTAGCACCTCCCATTCAACATTGTTGATTTCTCCCCATAAATCATTTTCTTGATTGTCATCCAAGTCAGTGTGATAGCAGATTCTCTTCTCATTGTCATTAGCATTTAAGCACTTTGTACCTTTTCTTTTCCAAAATTTTGTTGGCTGAAACGTTTCTCTGTTGAAATTAATGAACTGGTTATAGTTTCACATACATTAGCTTGTCTAAGCTAACCATTATTAGGAAGTTGGACCAACTCAGAGTGATATAATGAATGTTGATCTGACCCAGCGCAAGCCTCATTGTGAGCAAATTTGGCCTAAGCAACAATAAAACCATTGTTCCAATCGCAACGAGATTCAAGCCGCAGCTCTGTGTGAGTGCCAATTGACTAGTTGATTGGATATTGACATAGCATGGGCTGAGCTTCATCGAACTGATTGATTGGAAATTACCCCAACTAGGGTAGAGCTCCATCTTAAGATGATAACAGTAGTGAAAACAATGTTCATTGTTATTGTTATTTCTTGAACTGCAAGATGTTGGATATCAATGATTATTGTTGGAGTAAAATGGGTTATGTATGTCATCCCTTTATATAATGGAAAATGGTGTGATATTGTAACTTAAGAACTCAAAGCATCAATGACCCACAAGAGAAATAATGGAATCAAAACCCTTAGTTTCCTTGTTTTGATGAGTTGATTTTGTATATATTAATTCTTTTCTTTCGAATTGCTTCCATATAAAAATTTGATCCTAATTGTTGCTCCAAAGCCTACCATCAAGGCTTCATATTGTGTGTAGAAGTAGATAGTGCATAATTGCTACAGAAAACTTTGGTATATAGTAATACAATTGAAGCTCGCAATCTTTATTTGGCAGCTGTTAATAAAAATGGTTAAGCTTGAAAGAATATTAGAGTTATTGGAAAATCTAATCATGTTCATTGCTGATAGCACATTAAAAATCAATAAAACCACTCTTGTTGTCATTCAAAGATGTTTGCAACATACACAAGAAAAGATTGAATTTTTGCAACTTGAATCATAGCTACAACAAAAGGAGTTGCAAAAGTATAGTTATCATTTTGAACTTGTTTATGTTCAAAACATTGGAACAAACTCCAATAAACAACAAGTTGATACAATGCCCAACAAAGCAGCAAAGTCACATGCAGATGCAGAAGTTCAGTCTGCACTTCCCAAGCCCATCATCAGACCTTCGGAAGAGCTTGTCCATAACAAGCACAGAACAAGTCTTGGATATGACAAGGATGTGTCCTTTCATATTCCATATTACTCAAAGCCCATCCATTTTCAAAGTGCTAGATTCCTTCATGACAATTCACCTTCAGTTGTTCCAAAATCTACTCCTCTTCCGTAGCAACAATAAAAGATTGTGAAATTCCAACACTGTGACTGAGTTGGCCATATGAAATATCATTGTTTTGATCTTCATCCATGTAAGCACTGTCATAAAACTAGTCATTGTTTAAACAAATTCTTCAAAAACAAACTACATGCAAGAACAAAGATTCACCTTGGATGGATCTCTTCTTGGAAATGGACTTCAATAGCCAAGAATGTATTTCGCTCATACAACAGGATTTGTTCTCGAATATTGAATAGTCTTGCAGTTGAGTTTTCTCCATCATCTCACCTTGTATCTAACAGGGGGGAATGATGGTCATATACGAGCTTCAAATCCACATCAAGCGAGCTTAAGCCACAACCAACCATACTATATTTAGAGTTGTAGCCAGAGACAAAGATGCCCATGAGCATGCCTTTAGTTGGTGATACTTCTTCAAAGAATTGGGGACACTTCCTCTAGCAGAAGGCTTCAACTTCTTGCTAGTTTTGGAAGAGTTCCAGGAATTGCATTAAGCAATCCAGAGTTGTCGGTCATCCTTAAACCATCACAGGTTGATACCTCCCTTTTCAGGTTGAGGTTCTCCCTTTTTATGCGGGGTGAGACCTCCCTTTTAAGGTTGAATATTTCCCTCTTCAAAACATCGAGAGCACTTTGTCTAGTAGAAGATTTCAGCTTCCTACCAAACCTGGAAGAGTTTCAGGAACTGCACTAAGCATTCTAGTGTTGGTGGTCATCCTTAAACCACCTACCTTTATACCAACATTTCAGAGAGCACATTAGTGCTGCCATGCATTTTTGCACATTTTGTATTACAACTCTCCTCTTGGACTCATACATAACCCTTCGGATTAAGGGGGGGAATGTTTGACACCTAATCCTCTAAGGGTTGGTGTGGAAGCTGCATAGTCTAAGGAAGTCCAAGAGACCTTGGAATATGAAACCAAGGTTCATATGAATGTAATATAAATTTATATCTCTATCAATAGAAATGCAATTCATTGATTTATCATTCAAATTTTGTTCACATTCCATGCATGTTTGACAGATTGGATAAATAATGTGACCTAAAAGTAATTTATCTAGCTATGTTTTGATAATTGCTTCAAGGGATGGGTTGAAAGACCTTTTTTTTGTCATACAAGTGGGTCATCCTTCCTAATGGGAACTGCATGAATAATTATTGAAGGATCAAATCCCTTAAGGTCATTATAAGACAAAGTGAAAATATCAGAAAATTCATTAAAGAGTTTGAGAATTTTTTCAACTTCCTTAGTAGAACAACTCTTTGAAACATGTAAACATTTGGGTTCTTTATCAGTCTCAATATTTACCTGAAAAGTTTCATCGATAGTTCTACTACGATTCTTTTTGAATGTTTTAGTTGTAGCAGCATCATGTGGTGAAAAATCATCTTCCAAAAGAACAAGACCTTTGCGGTATTTATTTTGTCCCAAATTAGTAGCCTCAATAGATTCCTTAGTTTCATTGACAAGAAAAATGAGAAGATCCTGGTAATCCTCAAATGCTTGTCATGACCCCTCATTATCAGGTAAATGTGGTTTGCATAAAGACACCATATCAAATTTAGGTTTATTCATCATATCAAAGTGCTCAGGCCATGCACAATACATTACCAGACCACCAATAATTTCATTCATACTTCGATTTACGAGTAATATTAAAACTACTAATTTATTCATTTATAATTTCAAAAGTAAATTTGGTATAGCACATCATGAGATTATTAGAAAGGGTATAGACTCTTTTTATTATATTTACAATTAATCCAAAATCCCTAAAAAGAGATAGATTACGAATTCCAAGCTTAAGGAAATTGTTCAATCCAAGGAGTATAGTTTCAAAAGGCTACATTGTTGTTGGTACAGGAAAACTTCAAACGATATGAAAATGAGTGTGTTTTTCCAAAATGATTTTAGAATATTATTCCAGCACCATTTCCTTCTTGAGATAATGCTCCATCGAAAAATATATGCCAAACTTGATCAGATTATTGAGTAACATCATTAGTGTTTTTAACTTCAGTTTATTCTCATTAAAGACAGAATATATATTCCTAGTTCTTCTCCGACATATTTGACCGAGGGCTAAGGTAGATTCTCAATATAAGGTATGTTTCTCTCTTCTCAATACATTATGCTACTCTTAGGACCTTTACGAATGATTATATGAGTGAAATCCATAGAGTAGTACCCTCTGGTTAGGATCTACGAGTCCCTACCTATGAGAATCGAGTAATTACTCATGATCATATCAATCACTGAATATTGCAAGTGGTACAAATCTCAGGATGTGAGCACATGACCAATGTTACATCATGAATATCCCGTATGGTAGGTTGTTTTTGTTTATTGAATGCAAGAATGATTTTGTACACCTCATTAGTGCAAGAGCTCCCAATCTTCTCCATTATTGTCTTAGACATCACGTGCGGGCCATACCCTCCATTGGTCAAAAGACGATGGGATATTTTGTCAAAAAAATTCATAGATACATAAAAATGGGGATTTTTAGATTGTTTAAAACTAGTCACAACCTCAATTGTTTGATTTGAGGTAGGCTCAAGTTTGGTTTCATCCTCCATCTCAGTGATATAGAGTAAAGAAGTTGAAGTTTTGGTTTGCTTTTCAAGAATTTTTTTAAGATTTTCACCCTGCTCAGGGGTCTGTGCTAGATCGAGTAATGTAGCATTCACTTTCATCTTAGCTAGATTTTCAATGATGTTATATTTCTCAATAGCCTTTGGAAAACTAGAATTTGGGATTGGATTAGGGATGTTATCTTTATTAGTTGGTGTACATTACTTAGGAGTAGAGTTGTTATGAATGAATGTATTATTTTGGAAATTCTTATTATAATTATCAGCACAGGTATTTACAACATGAATTTCATCTTCAAACCAATAAAGACTGTTAGACCCTAAATTTACCTCAGGCTGAAAAGGTAAGCTTCTAGGTCCACATCAAACCACGCTCAGCCTCATAGCTAGTCCTACGAGGATAGGAGAGGGCTCTCTCTTGGTCAATATCAGCAAAGGATAATCGATGGGGCTTGAGATGACTAAAATAAACAACTAATATTAGGCTAGGTATGAAGTGCAAGGATTTAATTTGAGTTTTTTTGGGGTTTTGTGTTGGAAAAAGGGAAAGGAAAATTTGGTCTGCGGATGAGGCCTAGTTTTTGTAGAGTTATGATTGGGGCAAGGAAGGCAATCGTTTTAATGCTTTAGATTGAATGAATGGATGGATCAGACTGGTGAGGAGCTAAGGAGGGCAAGAGAGTCTCAAGAGTCCTCCTCAAACAGATGAAAACATTGAAAATTAAACAAAATTTCAAGGCAGAGCACAACAGTCCAATGAATTCTACCTTAATCACTCATTTGTTTAATTTTAGAAGCAAAGAGAAGGGAAAATGATACACATAAACATCAGTGAACTTACAATTACATATAGAAAAACATCATCAAAACAAAAAGCCACATGGATCCCAACAAGTGCTGCAAAACCCTGGTCTTTCTTTAGCAAAAAATGTAGAGATAGAATGTACAATGATGTGCCAAGAAATCCCAAGTGTCCAACCATGAAAATGACTTAGAAATTACATAATATAGACAAGCCAAACCCATTCCCTTGCCTCTAGGGGTCGAGCTCATCATTCTAGGAGCTATTTGAACCAATTCTAAATAAGGAACTGAAATCTAGACAATCAAACAACTTGCCTCTATATTCTAGGAAACTGATTCATTCATTTAATTTTCACTTTTTAGTGAATGAATCCTCTAGAACAGGTAAAAATGGGCCAATAGTACATCATGGTCCTCAAATTACATCATGGTAGATCAATAGTTACATCAAAAAGTGAAACTAGTCAAAACTGGGTGAATTTCTGAACTATACAGTGAAAAATAGGCAAAAATCCTCTATGCGCCGCACCTGATTCTCTATGCATCGCGCCGTTTTGGAGCTGAATTTTAGGCCCTTCCCGGAGTCTAAATTGAGCTCATGATAGCTTGTTGGAAAGCCTTGCCTGTCTCCTTTCTAGCCCAAGTGGAATTGTTCAATTTGGTGTCCATTTGCCCCTTCAAAAATCAAATCTCCCAAGACTACTTCTTGTGTGTCAAAATAGGGGTAGAGGTCATTTTCAAGGTTTTTTTTACCCTTTAGGCCACCCAGAACTTGATGAAATGTCTCGGCCATTCCTGAGAATGCATAATTTATCATAAAAAATCTAAAAATATTAAGTTTTCCTCCAGAAGATGTCCCAATCATAAGCGCGCACCAAGTGGCACTATGCGTTGGGCAGAAAACTCTCTTTTGTGACAAAAAAAAAATAAAAAATGACAAAATTTTCGCCAAATTCCTTGAAATTTTGACTGAAGGTGCCTCATCAAGTATCATTCTCAGCTAAAGAGTCTTCGGCCAAGATTTTGAGTCTATCCTCCCTTTTATGGCGTTTCAGTTCCCTCCTAGTGCATGCAGTTCGGTGATGGAATCACTGTCTTGTTCGTATGATGAATCTGTGTCCGTCTCCATGGTGTTTGAAACAAGGTGTATGTTTGGTTTGTTGAAAATGAGAAATTGGTGTTTTTTTTTTCAATGCCAAATGTACCAAAGGGAAGGGACTGTGGGAGAAACATGGACAATGGGAACAAGGGAGTCTTGTCAAGTGGTAGTTTTCCCTTTGAGAATTTGACAAACTTTGGGAGAGGGGATAGCCACTGAATGTTTGGGAAACTAAGGTTTTGGGAATTTTTACACATGAAATAGGAAAAGGCGAATGAGAGGAAATGAAATGACTTGGGAGAGGGAGATGAAGCTTAGGAGTAAGTGACTTTTAGAGATGTAGGGAGATGGGAATGAAATGGGTATGAGTGACTTTACGGATATGGGGAATAGGAAAAATAAGGTAAATATGGAATCAGGAAGTGATGAGGTGAGGGGATATTTGGAGGCAGACAGTCAACACAAAACCCTAACAATTTTTCTTTGGAGAGAGAGGTAGGGTTTGGTTTCTTTAAACATTCACCATGCCACAAACATCATCAAACGACCATCAAATTTGGATGAAGAGCAATGGCAAAGGATCATCCTACTTGAAACCAAGAGAATGTATGCGGTTTTGGAAATTGGAGTCTGTTCTAGAACTTTTCGGGCCACTCAGCTGTATGCACCGTGCAAAATGCCCAATGCGCTACGCCTTCCCAGTGCGCCGCACCCATGTAAAAATGAATTGCGCGTTTGCTCCCAATGCGCCACGCCTCCTACTCAATGCACTGCGCTGGCAAGTTGCAGAGATTGTTTTCCCAATATCCTCACTTGCTCACCAAATCTGCTCAATCTTGTTTCTCCTTTGCAAATGGGCTTATGACATGAAGGAATAGCTTATAAACCAAGAGCTTTTGAAATCTTGGCTCATGAAACCCACTTTTATAATGTTTTATCAAATAAGTTTTATTTCAACCTCTGTTTTTGGACTTTTTCACTTTTTAGCATGTTGATGAACTAAATGAGCTGAACTTTGTTTTTTTTTGCAGGTGTTGGAGCTTCTTAGGCTAAGGAAAGGAACCAGGGTGCAGGTGAAGGGATTTACAATGAAGAGAACAAAATTTACATGATTTTGTACAAATAAGGCTAAATACTCTGTTTTTTCCTCAAAACAGAGTTTTGAGGAAAAACACATTTTTGAACACTTGTCAATGAAATTTATTGATGATGAAACATCCTCATGGCTTGCCGGTAATTATTGGACACTTTGAAGCATTTATTGACAAAACCCTAATGAAACCCTAGACCTACTTGACACTGAAACCCTAAAGACAACCTTTTGCAATTTTTAATGAAAAGAAGATTGTATATGCCTTTTTAAAGGAGCAAACATGAACCAGCAGGTCAATGACATGAGGGACATGAGGAAAACCACTCTCGTCAGATGATCCATGTACCTAATGGAATGCAAATGACTGGGCGGGACTCCTAAAAATGAAATGCAACAAAAGAGGTTTTGATCTTTGATGGAGGGATAAACAGACCAACTCTAACAAAGAATATTGACAATGACATTACTTGTTGGGGGTGTAGGTTTTGTTTGAAATATTCTTTCCTAACTGGGTTTCATGACCTTGCATGTCTTCTCATGATGATAATCCTCACAAAATTTGCACTAAGGACAATTTACAAGGAATTTTCTTGGTGTAGGTGTGACAGAGATAGGATGAGGAGCTACAAGAGGAGGAGGAAGTGTAGAATTTATAGGAGTGGGAGAGACTTTCCCTCGAAATGAGATCATTCAATTATTCATATATTGCACTAGGTGAAAGATAGTGACCATTTCATGATTTTTGTTTTATTCACTAGGAGGAAGTCCAATCCTCAAATTATGATCCTTAAAACTCAAGATAAGTCAGCAAGGCTAAAGCCAAATTGTCTATAGATTTTTCCTCAATCATATTTTTATAGGCGGGAGGAATAATATTATAATAATGTATCATTGTAGCCTTACCATAAGGTATTATTATATCTAGAATTCTATTATAAATCTTAGTAAATTGAAGATTAAAGGATTTGATTATTTCTCCAAGTTGAAAAACCATATTGTTATGTTAATTCACCCAATCGGTTGGACTTTTTTGTTGTCCATAGGTGGGCTTGAACCAATAACACAATTCAACCCAAGTTGTGAAGAATTTAGGTGGCAAGGTAAAGAAATATGAGGCAACTCTCCCTTCTAAGGATCTTACAAATAATATCATGCATATGTCATTATCATTGGCTCCAATATTATAATATGCATTAGAGAAAACATTTAAATGCTCCCTTAATGTGCAAGTAACATTACTAGAAGATTTTGGTAGATAGTCCTTAAATTTTGGTAAGGGAGCTGTCGTAGGAGCCAAATATAAAGGAGAAGGGATGAGGCAAGAAGACATGTTTAAATATTCCTCAAACTGAAAATAACTCATACTTATCGGTGACCTTATTTGGATTAGCAGTTGAGATGGTGGGTTTGTATTTGCTATAAAAACTACCCAATGGAGGTGCATATATTTTGATAAGAGGGATGTCAAATACAGATATGTGATGGATGAGTGAAGTGCTTGATTATGAAAAGGATATCTTGAGAGTAGTATTGATAATTTAAAGATTCTTCTTCCTTCCCCTTACATCTAATAGGGAGTCATATTCAAGATATTTTCCCCTCAACTTATGAGATTGGAAAGGAGTTTCAAAGGCTTGATGGGAAGATATTGATTGACGAGGAATTTTAGTAGTTGAATGTGGAGTTTGAGATGGGGTAAATGCATCTATTGATTAAGAGATTCAATCAAGTTGTATTCTAGTTATACACTACCTAAACTACTCATTAGCAATCTCAATATCATGGGATATGGAAGCCAAATATCTCTCAATCTATTCTTTGGTTTTAGTAGTATCTAATGCAATATTGAACAAACCAGCAAAAATATTGTTTTGATTATTAAAATTTGGGAAATATTTTGTTGAAATAGGGCTAGGATTGTCATTTATTATTAAGAAAGGTCTGATTTAATCCACTTTTTTCAAGAAATAACCTTTCATATAAATATCTCAACAAGAAGACATAAAATGTGAGGAATGGACCTTGATTAAATTCTTTGGATGTAGTATACTTAGATATTGATAATAATGACAAAGAAATATCGTCTTGATTGGTAATCAGTAAAAAAAGGTTCAACCTTGGTAATAACCTTGCACATATATAAAAAAATGAATAACCAATAAAACACTCAAATAGGATCAAGAAAGAAAGGAAAGAAAATAAAAGAGAAGAAGAAAAAGAAATCAAGTCAATCGAAACAAAAGAAGAAGGAACAAATAAAATAGGGTCGATCACTTTATGCTCCCTAGTATGGTAACCAAGAAGGATGTTGGTTGACACGCAAATAAATTTACATTCTTATAGATTCTTTGTTGGTTACGCCAAGAATCTGGGAATGACACTACGTTTATAGCCTCTTATTATGTCATACAACTTTGAAGTAAATAAAATAAAATTTTATTTACAAAATAATAATAGCATACATACATCAAGAAAACAAATAAAATATTAAAGTATGTATGGAAACTTCAAACGTGGAAGAAAAATATACTGTGAGTGTACAAATATTTTGTTACAAAACATAAAAAGAATCCAACAAGAAATAAATTATTGCATGTGTTTAAAGTAAAACTCTGCAAAGAATAGAGATACAACGTACATAACACAAGTTACAATACTTAAGAAGATGAAGATATCAATATTAGAAATAATACACAATATGGAAAAATAAATATCAGATCCTTCAATAAATAACTTAAAGAATAATGTTCAGATATAATAAAACAAAATAAACAGGTTTATAAATTTGCAATTAGAAACCTCTCAATAGATGACCACATTTTTTAGAATGTATAGTTGAAATGATAACATTGTGAATAAGAGATAATCAAAGTTTGTTGTATCCCGTCCAAGAAAAGAATTTAGGTGTCGGTATGCTACTACAAAAGGACTTCGTATATCAACATTAACAAAGATGAAATAGGCTCTAATTATCAATGACTAAAATAAATATACTTATGATAACAAGAATGATTGCTAAGCCTCCATCAATGATGCTATTTAAAAGAAGCCCTATAGACTAGAGTTTGTAAGACACAAATATCTAAACACCAAAAATAAAATATCCAAGTGAAAAGTGAAAATATATATCATACCAAATTTTGTAGCCATTGAGTATCTTGTATTCCTTGTATGAGCCAATATTTTTAGCCAAATTGTTGCCATAACTTTTATATATTTGTTTGATTTTTAATAATAAAAAATTTATTTTTATTTTCCATAACTAAACACAGGTCCAGTGAAACCAAAGGAGACACAATATCGGTGGGCTTCTAAAAAATATGAATACATATTGGTCCAAAGGGGGGAAGGACCCACACCCATGCCATAAAAAATTACCACATTACCATCATAATCCAAAATTAGATGCAAGATAATTTTCATGTAAATATTATACATGCATGCATCACATAAGGTCTGACTATTCATATCAACAACCTAAAAATATTAACACACACATATAACAAATCTAAAAAAATGTGCATGTTTGTGCATCCAACCATTAAACCAAATTTTGTTTTCTGAAAATATGTCATAAAAAAAACTCAACAATGTTCAGAAATTACCCTACAACAGAGTTTTAGAATTTATAAGAAAATGGTACTGAATTGTGCTAATTTTCCACCAATAATTCTTCCATTGGAAAAGAAGGTTGCTTCTTCTCCATATGTTCCTGTTCATATGGATATTTGCAGGAAAATGTGGCAGATATGGTAATTGTCCCATGGGGTAGAATATTTTCCATAATGAGGTAAGCAGGGTCTGCAATTATAGGTTCAAGATTGGTGGATTTTGCAGTGGATTTTGGGATAGGGTTTTTTGAGCAGGGTATTGGGAGTTGTAAAGATTACAAAGTTAAAGAGGGTAAATCAAAATAATTAAGCAATGAAATGGAATGTACTAAGCTAATAAATAGAGAAATACAATATGTCTCTTTTATGTGGTTACTTCAAATAAAATAGAGTTGTGCATGCTAAGAGTTTGATATTTTTTTGCGAGACCATTTTATTATATTCTTAGAGTATCGATGACAAGGGAGTAGAATATGGTTATAGGGAATAGGTGGAATAATTCCAAATTAGAATGGGAATGTTAGAGGTAAGAGAGGATTGTATGTGGAAGGTTTGATAGCTCATGTAGGGTGTTTTCCCTTTTAATTTTTCCTTTTCTCAGAGTTCAAGGGATTAAAAGGGTAGGCATAATTACAAGGAGAGAAAAACTGAAAATAAGGTTTAATTGCATGGGGATTTCACCATTCAATTTCTTCATTTATCTGCAGTATCGAGATGGGGGGGACCCTTTAATTTTTGTGATCTCCAGGATTAAAACAATGACTTCAATTAAAACCCCATTTTGTAGAATGGATTTGAATTACAAAGATGGATTGCTCAATGAGAGCCAAGAAGAAATGGCCATATGATAAATGGAGGGAAATGGAATTCAAAACTAATTTATGGTGAAATACATAGATATTAGCGAGTCGATGAAAAATGCATCGGAATGCATAATTAACCATTGTAACTCACCTGTAATGTGACTTAAGGACTAATGGAACAAGAAAGTATCCCCTTATACAACTCACAGACCTCCAGTTTATATTTAGTAATCACGGTGGTTTTCCAAAATGTAAAAATTACAAATGAATTCTAGGAATGAAAACCACAAGGTTAAACATGAATGGAGTAAAAACCCTCATAGCCATTAGCCAGCTTAACCCAAATCCGTTCTCATCATAGATCAAGCACAAGAGTAGGTGCATTAAAACCACAGGATGGAGTTGCAAATTTCTAGAGGATGTATTTAAGAATTGAAATGGTAGGTACTCATGCAAGCCTAATAAATTAACTAAATGCATGTAGTTGAAATGAAAAATGAGCCATTAGAGGAAACTCCAACCTAAAAATGGCCTCCTAAGGAAAAATAATAAAATAGTAGTTAAAACAATTAAATAAGAGATGAATTTTAGAGGGAAAAGAAGAAAACTACCTTTTTATTGTCTTGTTTCTTTATCTCTTTATATGTTTACTCAAATTTCAAGCATAGACACTCATTTGATGCGGAAGTAAATTCCACATCCAATGAGTACCCATTATGCATACATTTGAGAAGACCCACATTGATAAAAATTGTTGATACATCTAAAAGAACGTTGAACACGCTTTTTTAATTTATATTCCATTTTTATCAATGTGGGCCTACTCAAAAGTATGGTTAATGGCTACTCGTTGGATGTAGAATTTAATTTCACATCCAATGAGTTTCTACACTTGAAATTTGAGTAAAACTATAAGGAGATAATGCAAAAATACAATTAAAAATGTAGTTTTCCTTTTTTCTCCTTCAAAATATTTAGATGTATCTCTTTTCAAATTTAAATGATTTTGATTGGTTTACATGTTATGTACATGAAAATTTCATGGTCACTTCTAAGCTAAAATTTCCTCTAATGTTCAAATTATTTTTACAAAATTTACATTGTTACCTAATATGCCAACAAGTGGAATATGTCACGTGATACCCCAAAGTGGTGGACAGCAAGTGGTTTTCGACATGGGGGTTTGAATGTACACACTCAACAGACTGCCAATAACACAATAACATAACATTACAATCTATTCATCACATTGGAGCAAGGAAAAAGGACCCAAACGAACCACTAACATATATAGCCATAACATAATGAAAATATAAAATGCCACTTCTGAACGTTCGTTGAACATAATATCAAATAACCATATCAAAACATTATAAGGATCACACCACACAACCATGTCAAATGAGCCACATGAACAAACCAGATTAAAGGTGCCATACAAATATGTAATATAATCATATCAAATATCCACCAACAATTATGTTAAATCACTCAATGAAACTCAAGTAGTCGCAATACAAACTACATGGTTATGGTATGTTTTAAATCTATCAAGGCATTTCAAATCATTTATTTGAAACCTTTGAAACGTAATTCCTTTAAAAGAAGCTTTTAAACTTTACATTTTGTAAACATAATTTATGCCATGAATCATTCACCAAGACGTTGACAATAAGAATATGTGTGTGGCTACCTCAAATTTTCAGCCGTATATATAGACCAATTCAACCATTCCATTCATATCAATAATATAAAGTCATCCACATACATATCATGAGGAAATAGTGGATGTAATACTATGCAAAAATCTTTGTGGTCCTCCCCCTTTTGGACATGGTAGTAAAAATCAAGGTTGCAAGGTAATAGAAAATGAATTTTTTAATGGTAAGTTAAGGTACAACCAAGCATAAGAGAGGTGAGAATTTTGTAGTTCACTACAAAATTTGAAAATTTCTAAAGTAAATGTCAACAAACACAAAGGATTAAAATGTGGACCCAATTAAGTCATTATCTCTTATAAAATGGAAAATATCTTAAGAATAAGTAGCCAAGGAGATGGGGTTAAAATATCATTTTCTCTTATAAAATGGAAAAGATAATAAAGAAGTGGTTGTAAAGGAGTTGTGGTTAAACTATCATTATATATTATAAAATGGAAAAGATCCTAAAAAATGTAGCCAAGGCATTGTGGTTAAACTATATTCTATGGAAGTTAAGAAAGAAGATGAATATTTTCTCGAGGAACTCTGGAAAATAATTATAGGGTCTTTAAAGAAATTCGTAAAGGTACAATTCCATCTCGATATCATGAAAATCAAACTGATTTAATACCTAGAAGTACTCCTCTTAATAAAATGTGTTATAGATAAAATCATTAACAAATAGGGGATATTAAGAAAATGATAATGTTATCATGTAAAACTTGCACACTTAGATGTGTCAATTAAGGGTTGGAGTATTTCAAATATCACCAAAATCAAAGGTTATGAAATATTAAAAAAATAGGTGCTCATAAGTAGAGGATTAATTGCCACTAAAATCAATCCAATTAAGTTGTGTAAATCCACTCTTTCAGGATTACATGAATCGTCATAGTTGTTTCTTAGAAAGTTGTGTTGATCCATAAGAAACGATATTTGATAGATCTAGTGAGATTATAAGTTCAATTCCTCATTTTTTAGCCTCTACACGATTAAGGGAGAGTTTTGGAGCCTCCAAAGGACTCTTCCTATCTCCCATCAAGTTGATAATCTCACTTATAAATCATATCTCATCAATGATCCAAGTTTGGGTAATCCATGGATATCGACCTATAAATACAAATCCACTAGTGTAACATCCCCTCTTTTACCCCTTTGTTTTGTAATCTTAAATGTGACTACAATGCCAACGTGGAGAACCACAGTTGGGCAATACACTAATTAAACATAAACTATTTATTGTTTAGAATTAATTAAAACATCTAAAAGGAGGACAACCTTATGGATCCTTACCCTAAGGGAATATGATTTCCTGCTTGCATGTTTTAAAAATCGATGCCCAACCAAATTCAATTTTGGAAGTCACTTGCAATTGGGAAAATCCATTGCCTAAAATATTTATTGTGATGCAATTGGGGAAGAACTAGATTTTGACGAAAGCCATTTATGAGATTATACTAGGTTGGTGAAAACAGAGAGAAGTGCCATTCTCCCTCCTCCCCTTGCATATTGAGGATAAAATTAACGAATGATCCTTCAGAAAATAGAGAATAAGCTAAGATACACCCTATGAATTGCACATAAGAACCAAGTAATTTCTTTCTTAGATGCACTAGGGGACACGCATGCATTATCTATATATACGCACAACAAAAGATAAATTTTGTTGGTTAGACTTTATCATATTGGAAATTCATTGTTTTAATATCAATGGTTGGTCCTGAGATGGGTGTTGGTTCTCTTAGGTTTTAATATCTATTCTTGGAGTCGATTTCAGATCATATAGGGAAATTGGTTCTCTCTTTCTCTATAGTTCTGGAAATGAGGGATCATACCCAAAATCTCTCTAATATAGTTAAGAACTCAATGAAAGGTCCAAGATAGGATTACAAGATTTAAATGATGATGTATAGATGAGGAAATATACTTGCATGGGAATGCAAGAGGGGGGTTCCTCCTAAACTATTTTAAAATATTTTGAAATTTTAAGTTTTCTTATAGACCTTAGGAAAAACTCTATTTGAATTTTGTGCATATGATAGCATTCCAAGTTCGTGTCATGCGGAAAGAGTTATTTTTGTGGACAAACCTAACCTCCCTAAGAGTCTAAGACTCTCTAGTGACAAACAAGACAAACAAGAGCAATCCTTCTCTAAACATACATTATTCTATGAGAAACCAAGTGTTGTTCGATCCTACCTCAAATCCAACGCTTGTTGTAGCAGTCCAGCCTTTCTGATCCAGATGAGCTCCTTCTTCACTTTAAGACCTGCATACACTAACAGTCAAACGATTACATAACACCTGAATATTTCATAAAACAAAGCATATTCATCACATAGACCAAGGAGTACATGAAATAATTCATTAACAACAAATCATTGAGAAGAATGGACTTATTTGTATTAAATAATCAAAAAGGGACCATTACAACCTGAGCCTTGGTGTTGTGCAAGCTCCTCCCAGGGTCCAGCAAGAGATTTCCTCTACTTTGACAAGCTCACCCACTCCCACTATGGCAACAAGGAAGGATAGTGATCTCTCCTCACAAGTCAACAAATGGAAGTCCAAATTCCAGCAGCATTTACCCTTTAGAATGTTCAGCTTTCAACCTCCCCTCCTTTGG